>JAULKM010125835.1:0-20183 GCA_032355605.1 Rubia tinctorum | reverse complement strand
AGAGAAACCTTGTAAGTGTACCCTGCGGGCTAGACGCTTATAAGTCAAGTTGAGTGTACCCTGCGGGCTAGACGCTGTAATTCGTGCAACACAAGTGGGTTGGGCGAGATTCCCATTTGGTTAAGATCCAATTTTCCGCAATCCAGAGTCTTCGCAAGGAGATTCATATCAGTAAGCCAACCACTGTGGTTCATACCTACGGCATTCACAGGCAAGCGACGTCAGCCATAACATGAAATGGCATTTCATGCGATGTCGGTCAAGTGTCGTTTTGGCACCTGATTGTGCGACATCGCGAGGGAATCGACTAGACATTGTTTCTTGTACAATATTATAATATTTAATTTTTTATGACACAAAAAATAGTTCGTCTATAGCCATTACATTTTATTTTTAAAAATGACATAACCGAGATATTAAAATACAAAAGATTGCTGTGAAATTGACAAACTGATTGTATTGATGCTTCCTTCCATATGTTGTCCGACATTAACAATTGCATGGGGACTGACAAGTTCATTTTTAAGTCCATCAATAACTCTCATTATTCTATTACACCAGATACACATTAAACAAAATTTATGCTAGATTTGGGCTTTCCCCAATGGATGTACAAATAATAAAGTCAATAGCATACGACATAAATCTTAACATGCAATGCTTGAAGGCGACGTCATGATATTTAATGACCAAAGTCGAAGAGTATGAATGATGAGCGACGTCGGATATTCATTGATGTTCCAGTCAGTTCCCGCCAAATGCGACGTCGGTAACTGTTCGGTCACATATCGCACTAGACGATGAACTTACCGACGTCGCACATTCAACCTGTGTTCATACTAAAATTTGATTATTGTCCAAAGTTATCCATAATATAAGACTTTTTTATCCCTCCTTAAAAACATGACATGATATTGGGAACATAATCAATGTACACTATATACCATGTAACATAGTCAACATACTTAATGGAAATATTCATCATTGTTCAATGGGGAAAACAACATGTAGAAGGTATGTTAATAAAATTTCTAAATGAACATGGAATGGATGGTATTAAACCTCAATTAATTTGAATGCGGAGATGCTCTACTTGTTGATTTTTGGGAAAAGAGATTAGATTGGACTCTTGAGTAGTTGAAATGTAAGGAATGGAGAGGAAGTTGTGGAGTTGGTATAGGAGGAAGTGTGTTGGAGATGAAAAAGTTAATGGGCCTTGTTGCTGAATATGCTTTAAATGAGATGGGGTTGGGAGGAAATTTGTTCAAAATTTTGACTCAAAATTTCAAACCCCGCTGGAAATTTTGGTTCAACCTATGTGGGTTTAGTGTCCGTCATTGGTTCGTTACATGAGAACCTTATGCGATGTCGTTTCTATGGGCCAAAGTATAATTTTTTAAAAGTGTCGTAATAAACTCGCTGTTAAGATTGTGAGCCCTTGCGACGACATATTTATGCCAGATAGGAAACAAATTCTCCTATAGTGTCAATAACAAATTGTTATCTCCTATTTCAGATTTAGACTTCTCCCAATTCCTTGTGGGGACTCGAGTGCAAAAATAAAATAATTCACTAGTAGACCCAAACTCGATTACGATCTTCCCGAAAATAACCTTGGCCAACCACACCTTATACACGACGTCGGTATTAAAGATACTGGTCTTATTCCCACATAATTTGAGCAGATCATCCCAAATGACCCTTGTATACTTATGGGTTATTATTTACAATATACTACAGACCATGAACTAGCGCTCTTTAAAATTTTAATGACGTAATTTTATTACGTTTTTATTTCATATAAAACATAGCAAATGAAATTTCATTTAATTCTATTTGGTGGAAATTATTGTTCTCATAACGTTGATAGTAAGGGTTTGAACACAATGCTAAAAATAATGACGGACGATTACCTCGGTTCACGCCTCTGTTAGAAAGTACGCATAATTTCCATTTGGGTGCAAAATTAATAAGTGTAGTGAGCATGCGAGGAAGTTGGGGTCATAGCATAATTTTAGAAAAGTTTCATCATACACTGTCTAAGGAGATTTTGGTCCCGTTCCACTGACCAGAGCATGACCAAATTGGAATATTGTGCTCGTGACTTGGTGAATTATATAAGGGTATCTCAAGTTTTACATTTCAATTTCTCTCACTTTGTTGGATGGACGTAAGCGAAAATTTTGAAAATTAAACCCGCACTCTCAATTACGATTTCAATCTTCGTTCACGGGACCTTTTTAACCCCCATTCAAAGTAATTAATGATCCCCGATAGTGATAAAGAAACTGGCATGATTCCACCGAGACTTCCATAAAATCTTCCAATTAGTCGTTGCATACTAGTAAGTAATCATGCCTAATTAACTCTAGCCCTGTATTAGGATTTTATATAAAAAAATTAATGGTTGAATTTACCTTATCTTTTAAATTTTATAAAACCTTGAACGTGTAATTTTGTCAGATTCTGTGTGGTGGAATTTATCTTCCAAATTAATAAAGCTCATAGTCAGATGGTAGAATACCCTGGTGATCTTGATGCACAAATCGGAACAACATGATTGTAACAATGTGATTTAGATTATCAGCTATCTCTATTTTTTCATTTGTCCCTACAATTTTGGGGGGACCTAATTGTAAAAATAGAAAAGTTCACCGGTTGTGTTGAAATCAATTTTGATCAAACCGGACGTTAATAAAGTTCATGAACATTTACAATATGAATTACTAATGTCTAATTAACTGTTTACCATTATTAAGGTCAGTTATGTTAGTTTTGGTCAAATGCGGGCCCAGTTAATATATAAGTAGGCTAAATTGTTGTGGCCAAATATATCCACGACTAAAGCGGTAATATGTTAGTAAAATTTTGCAATACACAATTTACGTTCGACATCACTCATGCAATGGGTCAGACAAAGACCCATTTGATATGCCAGTGGGCTGAAATGGTGAGGCCCAAAGTAAGACAAGCCGATGTCACTGACTTGTCGGTCTTGTGTCAATCAAAATGACTGATAAGCAACGTCTCATTGAGGCGGAATTCAAAAACATGTGTAACAACTACATATGGAGCCCACCTCATACATCACTTTAGATATTCAACTTTCCCTTAAATTTCAACAATCCTGCCTATCCTCTCAAAGGCATGTTTCACCATGTGGTTATTTTAATTTAGCCTTTTAATTTAATATTGAAATTCTTAGGCATATGGTGTGTGAATGTGTTATTTGCTTCATGTAAGTAGGTTTTTATGGATAAGGGTTCTAGGATTAGGTTATGGGGTGTTAGAATTTCAGTTGTAAGTCATCCTCCTGTTGTGTGTTTAGGAACTTTTTTTTGCCTATTTTCTGCTGTTGTCAGACTGTCCCTATTTCATGAATGCGATGTCTCTTGTCCATCGATCCTATTTTGTTTAGAGCGACCATTGTGCGATGTCGCTTATTCATATTTCTGCAGTTTACCAAACATGTGATGTCGCACACTTATCGGTTGACCATTCGATTTAACCGAACCACGTGCAACTTTGCTCTATCATGTTGCATTCATATATTAATTGATTAACAAATTACTTGAATTTATTTGTAAAGAATCATTAAAATATGAATTTTAGGAATCATGTATAACAGTGCTGGTTTACGCCGTTCCCCGATTGTGATGAATAAGTTTATGTTTACATTTAATTTGTATTTCCTTATATTATCAACATTCTAATTTAATTTATAATTATTTTCTTGACCAATACAGATCTGTAGAAATTTGGATGATAACCTTTTGCGAACTACATTTGGCAACATCATTCTGCATTTCGTCCACACCCTGACGTAGACGAACTTCAGGCAAGTTCCCATCATGGTAAGTAAAACTTTTCATTTATTAATTTTAGTTTCAAAAATATATTTCTATGCTTTACTTTAATATTAACTGAACATGTTTTTTTTTGTTTATAATTCAGTATGTTCTCAGACAGGTTGTGGAGCTCTTACCACCCAACAAGATGCCTGTTGTACTCGGGTGGAACGGAAGGAAATACCACATGAATTACTCGGAGAACAGGAGGATGAAAACCCTGACGCCAATTGTCCGATAGTTTTTAATGAGTGATAAACCTCTTTCCTATTGATATAAGTTGTTGTTTTGCCTACGCTATGATGAGAACATTTATATTAAATGTGTTAATTCTTTTTTGGTCCAACATTTGTATTGTCATGTTTTCATATTTAATATTTAATTTACATTTTTTTGTTATCTATGTTATTTTAATGTTATTCAGTCCTTAATATTTAACCTAACATATACAAAAATTTTTAATAGTGGTATTAGTGACAAAAAAGGGTATTGTTTCAATTAGTATGAAACTAGCAAATTGTTGCGGAATTTATTTTCAATTAAACTTGAACTGTTGACCGACTGCTTGGTGGGCTAAAATTGTTAAGCTCACCAAAGTCTATGACGTTGGTAAGTGGTCGACACCATGTCGACTGATCTGACTTTGGTGCGACATTGCATACATAAAGGCGGAACACATAATGGTTCAAAACGACGTCGCTTCAAAACGGGTATAAAAAGGAGGACCCTGACAATCAGTTCAACTATCAGTTCACTAGTTTCCCACGAATTCCAAAAGTCTCCAACTTCCTCCTCATATTTTCTCTTGGAAAAAAGGTTTTTTTTTCTAATCTCCTAACACCAACGTTTTGAGATTCTTACTTTATAGTGTTTCATCCGTGGTCTGTGAATGTGTTGATTTTTTGGCTATCTAGTTTTTTCTCAAATTTATAAGGGTGTTTAATTTCATTGACTTTAAATATAGGTAGAATGTTTTAGTTTGTGTCCAAAATATTTTTGTTTAATTTGATATTGATTAAGGCTCATTTTTTTGGTTTTATGTGTTCTTTCTTATAACTTCCTCTAATATATGCGACATCACTTTTCTTTCAGCCAAAACTTGGTTCATGCAATTATAGTGCAACGTCGCATATTCTTATTCCCAGTAGCTTATTCTTCAGTTTGTGACATCGAACTATTATTGTGTAACCTTCGGTACGACCGAAATGTTACCGACATCGTATTATGACATCTAAGTCTATAATTGTTATGCATATGTGACTTCGGTCTTCTGTAGGTTATGTCTTCGGTCTTAGCAAATAGTATGTGAAGTCGCAGGTACATGTCGTCCATCCCACAACTTTGGGCCGACACGCACCTGCGACAACATTGCCGACGTCGCTCCAGGCATTCCATAGGGCAGTTCCCACTTAACATTTTCCCTTTTGATGTAGGACTAATGGCTGGCGAAGAATCGTCTAATCCACCCTTTTTAGATCTTTCTTCAACGTACACATATATTTGCTAACTAACACATCTTTACACTTTATAACAACTAATACTTTTTTTTACAGTTTACTTCAAAACGTCAGAGCAACCTAGAGCCTATTTTCTTTTACATTGACTAGAGTACGATGGCTCTCGATAGCCCACATTTCCACTGCACTCTGAAGCAGTGGAACTTTGAGAAAAACACTACCCTTGTAAGCATTTTAAATTTTAAAAAAATCGGTGACAATTGCATATATATATATATATATGTAGCCCACATGTGCATATTTGTAATTAATATTTTTTATGTGACTCAATACATATCTTGTGAGATTGTACAACTTTTGCCCACTGAGAAGACCCCTGTAGTGCTGAGGTACTACGGAACAGAGTGGCGTATGAACTACTCAGGGCAAGGTAAGATCAATGACATCTCCCCAAAGGGTCTTGGCGAGTTCCATATAGGAATCAACCTACACATTAGGGACACCTTATTCTTCGAGATGATAGAAGATGGGGGGCCAATCACCTTCAAGGTCATCATTGTCTGAGCTAATTGAATTTATTGTATTTTCAGTTATGTTGGAACTAAGACAACTCTTATTCAAATTTATGTACTATTTGAATGGATAATTTCATGACTACTATTTTTATAATTATTTAACTATCTTATTTGAACTTTATATAATTGACTGCGTATATATGTACGATTTGATTTTTGCTTGACTTTATAAACCATTTCATAATTCGATAATTAAAAACCATTGAACAAAGGTTGTACTGGACGTGTACGAAAGAGGGAAGGATTTCTAGAATGTTTTGTAGCACAGTGGTTACTAGCTACTATAGTGCCTAATTGTCCTTTTAGATACCCCTAAATTAATCGTCATGGCAGGACACTGGGAGGAGAGAAATGCCGGAATGGGAAGAAGCTCACGACCATCATTCTTTTCTAACACCATCAAATTCTTTACTTTAACGTATCTTTTTACATACCTGCGACTTCAGTAGTCGATCACAACACATGTCGATGCAAACGATGTTTCATGCGAATCGGGCCACCTATTAAAACAACATGTTCGATGTCGTATGCTATTCGGTAACATTATTTACCTCATTTTGTTAACCTTTTACTTCGGTTCACATAATAACTGAGGTAAAAAAGCAATTATTTACCTCAGTTATTTTTATAACCGAGGTAAATAATATCTCTTATTTTGAAAAAAAACAATTGAGGGAAAAGAACTTTTTACCTCGTTTAGTTGATGTTAACAAAAAAATTGAGGTAAAAGGGGCGAAGTAATAGGTCATTTTCTAGTCATGAAGGTGAAGAAATTGAATGCCGTACTTTTTAAGAGATTATCTATGGTCGGTGGGGCGGTAGAGGGAATGTGGAAGAAAACGTCAATTTTCTTCGATTTTCCTTACTGGGAGAATTTTGAGGTTCGACATTTTTTTGATGTCATTCTTATTGAAAAGATTTTTTGTGAGAGTATAATTGGCACACTACTTAACATTCCTAGGAAGAGTAAGGATAACTTAAATGCAAGGAAATATTTTGTGGAACTTGGTATTCGGTTGGATCTAGCACCTGAGGTTAGAGGGAAGCGAACATACCTACCTCCCGCTTCATACAATTTGTCAGTTTCTGAGAGGAGATTGGTGTGTGAGGGTATTCAAGGCATGAAGGTATCATCCGTCTACTCTTCTAATGTTAGTCGCTGTGTGAATGATGAATTGCATCTAAATGCTTTGAAATCGCATGATTGTCAAGTCCTTATGCAACAGTTTTGGCCCGTTACGATCCCTGGTTGTTTGGAAGAAGAAGTTAGATTTTCAATTATACGCATTTCTTTCTTTTTCAACTCGATTTGTCGGAAGAATATATGCAGGTAATAACTGAATGGACTAGAGCGGTAGGTTGTTGTAGTTTTATGTCATTTTGAGGAATACTTCCCCCGTTATTCTTTGACATCATGATCCATCTCGTGATACATTTGGTCAGAAATATGTATACATGGTCCTGTGGGGATGCATTGGATGTATCCCTTTGAGCATCACATGGGTATTTTCTAGCATTATGTTCATAATCATAGTGGACCAAATGCCTCTATTGCTTAGAGGTGTGTCACTAAGGACATTATTGAGTACAGTACTTCCAATTTGGTTGGAAAAAGAGGGGTTGGTGTTCCCGACGGAACACACTGCGGCAGAATGAATGGGACTCCACGGTCTAAGAGTATGCTTCATACACCCTTGAACGTTGAGTTGATGATAGTTCAACTATATATTTTTGTGGAATATTAGCGAGACTGAAGTATATGTTCAAGATAATGTTTCCATGTTGGAAGAGATTCATCAAGACTGGCCTTCGAATAGAATACATGTAGAGTATTCTTCAAGGTTTGTTAACTGGTTTTACAAGGGTTGCAATGTGAAGGGCATGCCTAGTAAGCTACGTGCATTTGTAAGAACACCAAACTTCACCGTCAGATGGTACCAAGGTTATGACAATAGTGGTTTTAGTTTTCAAACATTGGATAAGTATGAGAAAAGCATGACGCAAAACAGTGGTGTTTATATTGAATCTGAATCCATGTGGCAGGCTAGCGAGAGAGACAAACATCCTGTTATTGTCGTGATGCTATTTTATGGGGTGATTGAGGAAATTTAGGAGTTGGATTATGTAGATTTCAAAGTTGTTGTGTTCTACTGCCGTTGGGTGGAGCATGGTTCCGGTGTTGTGCTTAAAAGCCTATGGGCTTTGCATTGGTGGACTTGAATCGAGTAGGATACAAAGTGACAAGTTCATCTTAGTAGCCCAGGTATGATAGGTTTTTTATGTCAAAGATTCTTCCAATGAGAAGTTCCATGTGGTACTTCGTGGGAAGAAGTTTTACTTTGAGTATGAAATTGATCACCTAACCATAATTGATAGTCCAGAGTTTCCATCAGTATTTCCTGGTTTGGAGGATGTCTGGGGAGCTGTAGTAGGATGTTGTTGTCACGGGGATGGGTAGTGGGTTGATGAGAGCGGTGAAATCGTGGGTGATCACAAAGCAGTGGGAGTAAATCAAAATAAATGGGGACAATTATCTATCTCTTCCACTTCAACACATTCTAGACCTGCTGCCCTAGGCTGTATGTTATGTAGCTTTGTTATTAAAGTATTTTATGATCCTTACATTTTATGGACCGCTAATCATAGGTGAAAGAAATATTAGTATAAAAAGGGAAGGTATTAACTCTGTTATTAACATATGCACATGTATTAAAGGGAAAACACCAATGTACAAAGGAAGGGGATATACTTTGTTTGATACATAGGCACCGGTAATTTTGACATGCACTCCGATAATAGTACCGGTGCAGGTACTTAGCCAAAAAAATGTAGTTTTGTCTCAGGTCCAATAATTTAATTTAATGGCATTTAATGCAACCTAAAGCAGTTGCTTGATGTGAAAAATTACTCCGGTAATATATACATATGAACTGTTTTTTATATCAGTGCTAGGTACTTAGCCAAAAAACTTTGTGTTTCTCTCTAGTCAAACAATTTAATTTCTTGGGAATTTAAAGCAGCCTAAAGCTGCTGCTTGAGAATATACTGTGCACCAGCATTTTTCACAAAAGCACCCGATATTTATACTGGTGCTAGGTACTTAGCCAAATTTTCTTAATGTTCCTCTCGGGTTAAACAATTCAACTTAATGTCAATTTGAAGCAGTCTGAACCAGCTGCTTGAGGACATACTGTACATCGGTATTTTATACAAATGCACCGGTATTTTTAATGGTGCTAGGTACCTTGCCAAAAAAATCATGTTCGTCTCGATTCCAACAATTTAATTTAATGGGCATTTTAAGCATTCTAAAGCAGCTGCATTAGGAACACATATACGCCGGTACTTGGTCAAAAAATTAAAATCATTTTGAAGTATAGAACAACACATTGTTTACATTTAAAGGAAGCACCTATCTCTCTCCCTCAAACAGTACCCACGAAAGACCGACAATTAACCAACAACAGAGCTGATAGAAAAAGTTAAATCACCTCCACTTTCTTAAATCTATTTGTAACATTATTTTGGAATGTGTTCCAAGCATATATAATTTCATATCATGATTCACTTAGGTTGCATATAAGGTGTTTGATAAAATGTTTGAATAGGTTTTTTAGGAAATGGGACCTAAACCCATTTTGAAAAGAACACACTATGCATCCTCTTCATCTCAGCGAATTGTATTGACACACAAGTACCCGAATGGTACCTTTGTGCTTGAGCAGGCAAGGGTAGTACAAGAGACATACAAAGGATGCCGTCATCACCGAAAGAGAGGAATATAGGCATATTCTCCATTCGAAGAATTAATCCAAGGTCTTAGGTGAGAAAAATTATATGAGATTCCGCCTGCATTCAACCTTACTATCGTAAGTGAATTATATGCAAACTTGAGGTGCGACCCGACCCTCAATGGGTTGCACTATAGAGGAAAAATTGTGCCAACACAGGATGCTATAAATGATTTGTTGAGGTTATCCAATGTTCCAAATGACGAGGATGAGTTCCTCGCACTACATATTGACGGTGATGATTAATATAGTTAAAATATCCAATTGGGAAGAAGAAACAATAGTTAGGGAAGGAACCCACGTAGATGAATTGGTCAAATCTGGGTAAAGCAAAATTCCTAAGAAGGCTCTGACTCAATAAATGAATGGGTGGCATCACTTTGTGGTGTCTAGAACAGACCTAGTAACAGTTAACACAGAATCTTACAAACATAGGCTGACTAACTTGTATGCAATAAAGAAGAAAATACGATGGAATCTTGTTCATCGAATTTTGAACATTTTGAGGGTGGAACGGGATAAGACGGGGTCATATGATTTTCTACAGTATCATCTCATCCTTGTGTTCAAAAGCGGGGGTCACTCCACATCTCCACAACGTTTACAGGCAACCAATGGGTAAGATTTATGTGGATTCTTTCTACAAACAAGCGTCTAAAATGGTAGTACTTTCCCTCAAATCCCGAGTCGCTGCCCTGGAGGTCAGTGTACAGAACTTACTTGAAGAATCCAAGTATCGGGTATCATTGTGTGACCACATAGCTAAGGCTTTTAGCTATCAATTTCCGGATGCAGTGCAGCCACTGGAGATTCCCAACCTACCACAAATTTGATGTGGAAGACGTGGATGTGGGCACAAGTGCCCATGATGTGGATGCAATAGTAGAAAATGATTATGTGGAACCTTTTTCTAGTTGTTATATGTGAAAAAGATGTATTAGTCGGAAAACCTTAGAATATTTTGAACACCCTAGTTTTTTTTCTTACGTTAGATTATGTTAAACTGCCTTACTTATTAGAAATTGATTTATTCAAAATAAATTAATCTGACTTTTCATGCTAGGGAAGAATTAAATATTAATAATACTTGGTGTATTTTTAGTGGTTTATTGCGTAATTGGGAAATGTTTGGCTTTTTGGGTAAAATTACACTACAAACACACAAATTAACTCTGAAGCATATAGTAGCGCTTGCACAAAGGTTATCACCATGAATGAAACATTCATTAAATGACACCATTAGTGTGAATAAAAAAATTGTATGATTCGGAGATATGGAGGTTGCCTGATTAAATTTTGGAGCCACAAAGCGAATAGTAGAACCAATTAATGTTGATTTTTGAGGTCATTTAGTACATCCATTCGGGGCAGAAACACATGGTCATGATCTTATTGAATTGCATTTTAATGCTGCCAATTTTTATTTTTGATGCTTACAAGATTCTTGGAAGGACTAAAGTGCAAAAAGTAAAAAAAAGTACTCGTACATCGAAATTGAAATCCGATTGAACAGGATGGTACTCTAAACATCCCTGATGTACTTCCCAAGTTACACGAGTGAGGAAATGGTCGGGTTTGGGCACTAAAGTAATGTCGTAATATATTTATATTCAACATTGTAACTTCGAAGAAAATCATTACAAGTTACTCTAGAACATGTACTAGCGCTTTCAGATTATTTACCGCCGGGACAAAATATTAAAATTTGTATTTTATAGAGTTACGAAAAATATCGTAATCGCATTGCACGTTTGGAAGACCTAACTGCAAAAAACAAAGATCAACAATTTGTAGAGTCGTATTAACCCTCAAGATCTTGCTATTCGACTTATATAGGGGGTGTTTTATAAAATCCCATTAGGTGCATGTATTAGTGGTCAACGGGGTAAATGTAAATGCTTGGGATCATAGTAATTTTTTTTACTAAATATATAAATACATATTAATTTTATGATATGAGGCCCGGGTTTTGTCCAAATAAGGTTAAAACACCTAATTGCATGTTTAATTAAATCATGAAAGAATTAATTTGTCAATTTAGAGCCCCCAAAAAATAAGGGGGATGTAAAAGTAAAAAACAAAAAATGTAACATGGGTAACATACACTTGCATACATCGGTCAGATATTTGAACAATACCGATGTAATGCAAAAACAATATTGGCGGGATAGACCAAAAATTTAAAATTACATATTCGAAAAGGGAGGAAAATTATTTACACCGGCATTTTGTACAACTTACACCGGGAAAAGTACCGTTGCTAGGTACTTTGTGAAATTTTCAAAACTTGATCTCGGGTGAGACATCTTTTGTAAAAAAAAGGATTTAAAATAGTCTTGGGCAGCTGCTTTTTATCCATTTCTACATTGATAATTTCATCATTTTCACCGTTATGTGTACCTGTGCTGGTACTTAGTGAAAATTTTATAACTTTACTCTCTGGTTCTACAAAATGGATTTAAAATAGCGTACCGCATCTGCTTTTTATCCATTTTTACATCGGTATTTTTATCATTTGCACAAATATTCTTACCGGTGCTAGCTCCTTAGACAAATTTCAATTTTCACAACCTCAATCATCAGTACATTCGCACTGGTATTTGGAAAACTACCCCGTGTAAGCACAACGGGTATATAAAAAAACCTGAACTTCAAACGTTCAAAACCATGATCTGCCTTCATTACTCCCCTCCCCATCCAATCCTCCCCTCAACATCCATGAAAATTAACGACAATAACTCCTCATAAAACACCATAACTTCCCAAACTCCTCAACCCTTATTGTCCTTTGCTATAAGAGATTAAAGAGTACATAATTTTTACAACCCCTTGTTGCTTACAACCCCTTGTTGCTTACAACCCCTTGTTGCTTACAACCCCCTTTCAAGGTGAGTGAAAATTTTGTGGATTGAAGTATTCAATGACTCCAATTCATTGCATCCGTTAAGGTTAGTTATCTATGTATACTTTTCAATGGTTTTACATCTTAAATTTTGTTTAGGAATCAATACTATTGTTATGCTCAAAACATGTTTGACAAAATATCTCAATGAAACAAAGCTTTGATTTAGGCTAGCTATAAATGAATTCAAACTCGTAATTCAAATGTGTTCTAGTGTGGTATGACTATCCTTCATTTGTGATATATGTTTTTTTTGGAAATTTATTGGGCTATTATTCAAGTGTTCTATGCTGGTGTTTGAGGTATATCACTATGTTGGCGATGTTGTTGTTTGGGTCATTTCAACGGTGCACTTTGTGTTCTATCAATGGCGTATACTGATTAAAAGTAATTTTTTGCTTCTTCTATAATTAATGATTGGTTTCTCTACTTTATTCTTGTAGATGCTGCCTAAATGGGGGAAGTTAACCATCAAGGAGAAAGTGGCCAGGACCACCAAAAAAGGATGTTATCGCCAATAAATTAGATGTGGCCAAAAAAACCTCCACGGAAAAAGATTCCATTGCATATAGAGTTTGAGGAAAAAGGATCGACGAAGATCAATCAGTAAGGGATGACAATGAAAAACTGACCAAAGATGAAATTAGGAATGAAGGGGATGTTGAGGGAGATGATACAGAGTGATCAGTGTCTAAAACCAGAGTTTCCAAGGGAGAGGCAAAGAGCACCTGCAGAGGGAGGAAATTGAATAAAGAGGAGAATGACTTGTCCAAGGATGGGGGACAATCTGGTGTGGGATTCGACAATTTTGAGATCAAAACTTAGTGCAAGAAGCATGGAACTACTACGTGTTAGTCTGTCATGCTAGCAAAGGAGAGCAATCCCATTCCTGTGGTATTTAAGTTTCATGGGAACGTTGTATTTTGCACGAAGAACTGGACTGCATGGACTGCATACAATAAATTACTCATTTCGGTGCCACGTCAAATTTGGATCTTAGGAACACCGGTGCGATATCCCTGACGATGTAAACGATGAGGCGTGGAAGGATTTATTGGTAAGCTTATCGAAAGTTTTAGTACTATGTTTGTTTACTTCTTTAATAATCAACACATTTTTAATGTCTTTCTGTCCATATGTTTCATTGCAGGAAAGTTTCAAAATTGAAAACAATTTGACCAAAGGTCAAACTCAAATGTTGAAGAAGGATTTTTATAAGAACGCCAGAGACCAACATTGGAACTGGAAGACAAATGTGGCAAACAAATACATACACAATGTGGACAGTGGATAAAATAAATCCAATATCAAACCATGGGGGAAGTATAAGTGGATGGATGAGGAAGAGTGGAATTATTTTGAGCGAAGGTGTTGAAGCTCCATATTTCAGGTATGATTTACTACAATCAACATTACGAAACTTTCTTGCACATCACTTGCGTTAATGTCACTGTAAAACAATTTGATGATAAACTAATTCCTCTCCTTAGGCAATTATAGAAACAGAAAGAGAGCAAGCATCGATAAAGGATTACATCCACCACACTGGAAGAAATGGAAATTGATTTATCCTAGTGATACTATGCAGCTAAGGAAAAGTGAGAGAAAGAAGTTGTCCGGTCAGAGCTTCAATGAAAAGGATATTGAGCTACAACTCAATCAGAAGGAATTCAAACCAGATAGATCGTCCATTTATTTAGAGGCGAACAAGGACAAGGGAGGGGAATACACATTAAAACAGATTCAGAAAATTTCTAAGGACATTGTAAGTTCATTATATTGCTTGCACATAAATTAATTTCTATATGTTATTTCTCCATTTTTCATATATAAAATTGCATTTACATATAAATAAAGTTGAGAATGAACGATAAAGAATGAGGGGCATTGATATTGCAGCCGGGTGAGGACATTCTGATAAAGGCTACAAATAAGAAGGATCACCCTGGTAGGTACAGAGAGACTCTGATTGGTTTACCCACATCAGTGGGTGTTCCTCACTCAACCTGCAACAAGTGCTAACGCAGCTCATTAACCAAGCAAACCACACTGAAAAGAGCATCCAATGAGCAACTGGTCGTTAAGGCCATGGTTTCATACCTAGAGTAACTAGCCAAGGGTATCGCATCGACATGCGCTATTGAAATCCCAGTAGGCCTTGGTGATTCAAAGAAGTTTATTGAGAAGGTCACGGTTGACTTTGCTGCAGGTCCTACAAATTCAGGTGGAGAGCACAACGATGGAGAAGGTGATGAGGAGGTATGCCTACATAAATATATATTTATAGTTTTTTAATAATAATTTTAACATCTTATAATTTGTACGCCAAAATTCAATATTTTCCTCAACTATCTAACTACCTGGATGGAGAATATGTTATGTCACACATCAAAGACATTTTTGGTAAGAATATTATGGTCAAACATGGGTGGCGACCCTCACCGTCAGTATAGTTAACAAGCTGGTGTGGCTCACGTAAGAGCTTGAAAGCAAATATACCATCCTAGGGCGAGATTACCCTCATACAACTACTTGTTCAACAACATTGGAGAGGCATTAGATAGTGTGGTTGATTGGATGGTCTCCTTGATAGGCAAGGAAGATGAGCAACCAAGTGATAATGATAAGGATAATGCCAACAAGGAAATGGATGACGACGAGAAGAACATTACAATTCTCACCGATGATGAGGTATATTCCCTTCACACCTTCACTATATTTTCACACAAAATATAATTAAAAGTGTTGTATTCAACGAATGATATTAATGAATTCTTGTAACAGGGGAAACTGGTACACCTTCCAGAAAGCTATCCCACTCAAGCACCAACTATCGGCCTTCAGCGACAGTACATATCATTAAAAAGCCATCCAAAACAGGTCCTTTACTATACCACAACCATTTTGATTTCGTTATATATGAACAAAATTTTCAAGTTAGATAAAATTACATTTTGTATAACTTTGCCCCCGCAGATTCATAACAGGCGAAAGTTGTAAGATTACTCGCTTGTGGAGAGATTCATCATCAATTCCAATGTGGCTATCCTGAAAATGATAAAGAAAAAAAGACTGTATATTCTTCTTGGTTTTCTGACCATCGATATTTGCAATCAAGTATACCAACAGTGTGGGTATAGATTAACTAGTCGAGTTCGGCAACAAGCTCAGAAACTACAACTCGATGACCTGGATCGATAATGCACAAATAGATGTGGATGTGGTGAGTTTGGAACCTTAAGTGCTTACTAGTATTTTTAATCGTTCAAGATTTAATTCTTTAAATGCCCTTACTCAAACATGCATCTCTGGGAAAAGTGTATAAAACTAATGCCGACCACATCCAATTTTATCCTTCAAACATGGAAAACTTGGTCGACATCGATGTTGAGGTCGAAAAGCATTTTGGCGATGTCTGGAACACAATGAAGCAAACAGAAGCTACGTTCTACCTTGTGCCCTACTTTAGAATGTAAGCCACAATTCCCGGTTTAAAAATTACATTTCTAACCTCTTCTATTTAATTAATTAACAAGTGTCATTTTCCTGAAACAATCATTGGTACCTCATCATTATCTGTCCTAGCACGAATGAGGTTTTTACACTGGACACATTGTTGGGGGGTATTAAACCAACCAATTTTATTGAAAATATGGTGTTTTCCAGGCATTACGATAAACCAAATGAAAATACATTAATGTAATATAATCGGTTAATGTAAAGGTTTAATTTACTTTGTTCATAGGCTTGCGTGCAGGTACCAAAGGGAGATGAGAAAGATGGAACCAGAACTAGACTACACATGGAAATCAAGAACATAAAGATAAGTATTTCAATCCTAAAGATGCATTTCAACATCATCATTGATTAACATAGAAAATGGGTACAATTAATGCTATTTCTATGTAGTACCAAATTCAGAATGGTTCATTGTAATGTGGGTACCCGGTCATGCTTTTCATGGAAGAATTGATGCTTCATGCTAAGTCAAACAATATCTTGGAGATAAAAATCACAAGTCACAAATAGATACTGATGTGTCCATTTTATACGGTTATTTTGGGGACTTTTTGGATTCATCTTTTTACACTTTTATGCTCTAAATGTGGCATTTTCCTTGAAATTATCTTAGATATGTTAAGAGCGACTTTACGCTTTTATTACTTTTCTATGGGATTTTGTGTGACAACTCAAAAGTCGAAAGACTTTGAAGACATTGAAGATTATCTTTGAAGATTTGAAGACCTTTTGAGCTTTGAAGACTAGAAGGATAAAACAAAAGTGGTGTGATTAGGAGGACTTGAGACAAGGAGAAAAAGAAATCTAGATGCTGAATCAGGGCTCTGACGCGAGTCGCGATGACCCTGTTGCGAGTCGCGACAAACGGCTGGCCAGAAATCTTTCATTCTTTTTGTACTATAAATATCAAACCCTATCCTCTCTCTTCAGAACACTTTTCCCTTCTGCGATTTTCTGGGTTCCAAACCTAGTTTCTTCTTCTTCTTCTCTTAGTTTTTGTAGGTTAGTTATGTGTTTTCATTATCTAGTCTAGTAATCTCCTTGGGAGCAATGGATTGAAACTTCTTTTTTTATGTCTTGAGAACCTTTTCTATATGTTTAATGCTTTCTCTATTGTGCATTTACTGTTCTTGAATTTGGTTTTTGAATCCATTAATGGTGTTAGAAGTTTGAGTATATGAATTACTTGTATGATTATGTGTTAGAGTTTGGAGAAAGTAGCTAATTCTCCTTTCTTTTAATATGAAATCTAAAGGCATGAATTAGAGATTCTAATATGGTTGATGATTTTATGAATGCTAGATAAATGCGATAATGTCGAATTCTTTATCATGTTTGTTTTGTGTAGCAAATAGGAGAAGTTTATGAACGTTGAACGTTCTTGGCTAACCTTGTGTAAATGCATAAACTGGTTTAATGCTTAGACACGTTGTAGTGTTTATAAATGTTACCAAGATTGTTGATTATTTGTACTTAATGCCATTAATGAGATAAGTTTAGGCGTTGAACGACTAAATGGGTCAATAGTGAGGTTGAGCAAGAGATATCGGATTCACTCTTGTAAACTACTATCAAAGAAGGGAAGAAGATTTATCTTCACAACAAGTAGTTAAAGTTGTGAATAGGTTTTGGATTCAATGATAGATAAGAGGTTCGGAAGTGGATATTTATTGCCCCCAAGGCTTTGTCATTTTTAGTTTTTACCCCTTTTATTAGTTTGTTACATGATTAGCATAGTTACTTGATTTTGCTAGTTGTGTTGTTTTTACTTTCCTAACTTAGAAAAACCAACCCAAAACCCCCCCTCTTTACATGCTTATATATGTATATCTATATCTAGGCTTATATCCAATCTTATATATGTAAACGCATAGGAAAATCCCTCTTCTCTGTGAACGACCCCGACTTGTCACTATCTACTTAATTGTAGTTAGTAAGAATTTAGGGCTTTTAAATTGTATCTTTGAGAGGTACGGCGACGACCTCCCAAATTTTGGTGCCGCTTTCGGGGAAAAGGTGTTATTTTTAAGTGTTTGGGCATAATCGGTTGAATATTAGCTATTTGTTTTATTTTCTTTTTGTTTTTGGCTATTTTTTTGTAGTAGGTATTGCTCGAGTTCTTGGTGTATTCTTATCGAGAATCTTTGTAATATCATTCCAACCTTTTTGAGAAAAAACAAAAATATGGAACATCTCACCTTGAGGGAACTCATGATGGGAGGAGAGGCTCAACGATCAATGTTTTGTAGGATTGGTCATTCCAACCATCCTACCGAATCTTGCTATATGTTGAGGGATAGGTACTATGAAGAAGAAAGAACTGTTGGTTTTCAAAACCAAGGGTATTATGAAGAGTTCTATTAAGAGAATGGAGTTGATGGTTTTCAAGGGCAAGAAGCTCAATAATGGTACCCATACCACGATTCTGACAATCCGGAGTGTAGTGGTAATTCAGATTTGTGGTATGAAAGTCAGGCGGAAAACCAACCTTATGAGCAATATAGTTATCCCCCACCACCTTACACCATACTCCAAAACCAAGCCAAAGAAGAAGGTTTAAGTTTGACAAATGCGGAGATCTTGGATACATTAGCAAACTTGACCAAGTAAGCCAAGAATAATGAGGAAGTGGAAGTTCAAACTTCCTCAAGTCTCAAGGCTTTGGAGGGGCATGTGAACAACATAATGGAAGTTGTGATCCAAATGGAAACTCGTTATTCTGAAGATACACCATCCCAAGTCAAACTCGAAGATACGGTGAGTGAGGTCACCTTGAAGAATGAGTTCGAGTTCGAAGCAGATGAGGAGTCGGTAGTTGAATACAAAGAAGTAGAGGAAGAGATGATTGTGCGACATCCATTTCCATCATCACCCCTGCCCCCACCTAGTGAACTGACTCCACCATTTTTGGAAGTTTTGAAGGAGATAAGAGAGGAGCAAAATGGCTATACTAAGCCTCCTAACCACCACACCCCTTTAAAATCAACTCCACCTCCACAAGACTTTCCTCTTGAAAGATTTGTAACCCCACCTCTCAACTTTTGGATGCTCATGGTGAAGGGGTTCTAGTCTTCACCATATGGATAATAGTAGGGTCGTGCCAACGACCTTAAACATACAGAGCTAAGTCATGCCGATGAGGCAAATAAATTCATCTTTTATTTTTATTTTTGTCATTATTTCTTGTTATTTATCCTGTTCTTTTCAGGGTATATTTTCCATGAGTTTGTAGCAAGATGAAGTGAATTTCATTGGAGATTGTGAAGGAATGATAGCCATGACAATGGGAAGAAAGATGGGAAATTTGGTATAAAAATTCACCTAAGAGCTGGGAAACTCTGTCTCTCGCGAGTCGCGATAGAGGTGCCGCAAGTCGCGGTGAACAGGGGAAAATTTTCATCTCCTAGTTCCAGTGAATTGTGAGTCACGATAGACTTGTCGCAATCGCTGATATGTCCATATTATACGATGATTTTGGGAATTTTTTGTACTCATTTTGGTAGGTTTTTCTGCTTTGGATACTCTATTTTACCTTGAAATTCTATTACTAGAGTTAAGAGCGACTTTATCGCTTTCGTCACTTGTAACAAGGATTCCGTGAGACGAGGTAATTGTTGAAGATTTGAAGACCATGATGACTCCATTTTGAAGACAATGAAGACTTTGAAGACCCGAAGGAAGGAATAGGAGACAACTACACCAAGACCAAAGAGAAGAAGTCATTTGAGGGTAGAGTACTCTGGTCATCGCGAGTCGTGATGCCTATGTCGTGAGTCATAAAGGTTATTAGCCCATACTTACTATTTGGACTTTTTGTACTATAAATACTCATTACTTTCTCCTTCTTCCAGAACTTCCTCTCCCCCAATTTTCCACTGTAAAACCCTAGATTTTCCATCTTTATTCTACTTTGATTTTATGTTTGATTTGCTTTTGTTAATAAGTATGGGTTCTAGTAGCCAAACATAACCTTGAGAGCAATTAGTTAAGGATTCCAAGCCCATGTCTTGAGATCTATTTATAAGCTATTTAATGCTTTGCTATTGTGTATTTATTGTGCTTGAATTGGGTTGTTGAATCCATTAATGATA
>JAULKM010125834.1:0-37207 GCA_032355605.1 Rubia tinctorum | reverse complement strand
TAGCATAGTTACTTGACTTTGCTAGTTTTGTTGTTTTTACTTTCATAACTTAGGAACCCAAACCAACCAAAACCCCCATTTTCACTTGCTTTTATATCTATGTATATATATATCTAGGCCTATACTCGTCATTGCATACTTAGACGCTTGGAAATATGCCTCTTCTCTGTGGATGACCCCGACTCGCCAAACTATCTACTTAGTTGTATTTATTAAGCATATTGGGCTTATAAATATATTTTTGAGAGGTACGGCGACGACCTCCCTGTTTGACTGATTAGAGACGCTGGACATTTATAGATATTTCAGTCATTTTCTTGCTAATGAAAAGTTAGTCAATATTCGGTCCCATACCGTGTGGGATGATTAACTGCAACCGACATCACATATTCAATTTGTGTTCATACGAATATTTTATTATTCTCCACAATCAGCCCTAACCTAAGCTTTTTTTCTCACCCCTTACCAACATGGAATTATCTTGGAAACACAAAAAATATACATTGTATAACATGTAACATAATCATCATACTTCATGAAAAAAATCAATCATTAACAATGAGGAAAAAAACATATAGAAGGCATGGTTTAAAATTGCTAAATGGACATGGAATGGATGGAAAACTACCTCAATTAATTTGAACCCAGAGATGCTCCATCCTAGGATACATGTGGATGATTGAGTTCTTTAGTGGTTGTATTGGTGTGAATGGAAAAGGATGGTGTGGAGTTGGGTTTGGAGGAAGTGTGTTGGAGATTGGAAATGGTTGTTGGTGCTGAATATTATTGACATGAAAAAGGGTTTGGAAGGGGGGAGGATTTGGTTCAAAGTTTTGGTTCCCGCTGGAAATTTCAGGGAGACCAACATCGATCGGGTGTCGTAAGTGTCATAAAATACTCCGTGTTAAGATTACGGCCCTTTACGATTACCCGTTTATGTCCAAATACGAACAACATTGTCCTCAAAATGTTAATAATAAAAATTTATCTCCAATTTTGCATTTCTACTTCTCCCACTTTCTTGGAGAGACCTAAGCGGAAAAATTAAAAAAGTCACAGGTTGTCCTAAACTCAATTACGGTCGTCCCGAGAAGGATGTTTGTAACCTATTGTCTAACTTATACTAATAGAGAATAATAAAGAAACTGGTGTTATTCCCACATATACTTCAACAAGTTCTTCCAAAATGACCCTTGTATACTTATAAGTAATCATCTACAATTTACTCTAGACCATGTGATAGCGCTTTTTAAAATTTGGTGGACATAATTTTATTACCTTTTTATTTCATAAAAACTCAAGATTATGAAATTCCATGTGATTTTATTTGGTGGAAATTACCGTTCTCATAACGCTTATCGTGAGGGTATTAATAGTATACTAACAAAAATGAAGGACGATTACCCCGGTCCGCTCCTCTCTTAGATAGTACGCATAATCTCCATATAAAAAATTTGTCCAATTTTTTGGGTGCATATTTCTATAGCATAGTGAACATGCAAGGAAGTTTGGGTTGTATTGTAATTTTTGCAATTTTTCATCATACACTGTCTGAGAAGATTTTTGTCCCATTCCATTGACCCGTTTATGACCAAATTGGATCATTGTGGTCATGACTCGGTGAATTAGATAAGGGTATCTCCAATTTTGCATTTTAACTTCTCCCACTTTGTTGGATGGACTTAAGTGCAAAAATTGAAAAGTACACCACTAGTCTTAAAATCAATTCCAATTGTCCCGGATAGGACCTTCGCCATCCCCAGTCAAACTTATAATCCCCGAAAGTGATTAAAAAATGGGCATGATCCCATGGATATTTCCACAAGATCTTTCGATTAACCCTTACATACTTATAAGTAATCATATACAATTTACTCTAGACCATGTACTAGCACATTAAAAAATTAATGGAAAGAATTTTATTATCTTTTGATTCATAAAAAATAAGAAAGTGTAATTTCGTATGATTCTATGTGCTGTAATTTATCGTTCTAATTAATAACGCTCATCGTAAGGGTATTAATGGAATACTAATAAAAACAAGGGAAGAATACCCCGGTTCCTTAATGCCTAAATAAGAAAAACATGATTGTGACAATGTGGTTTAGATAATTGGGTATCTCCAATTTTGCATTTCTTCCTTCCCCACTTTCTTGGAGGAATATATGTGTAAAAACAGAAAAGTTCACCGGTTGTGTTAAAATAAACTTTGATCGAACTGGACATTAATAAATTTCTTGGAAATTTATAAATTTCAATTAATAGTATATAATATACTATCTCCAATTATGTTTGTTTGGTGAAACGCTAGCCCCGTTGCTATGCTAGTGGGTTGAAATGATGAGACCCACTTTCAGGTTAGCCGACGTCGATCAAATGTCGGTCAAATGTTTTTAAAATTGATTGATATGCGATGTTACACATGCCGAGGCAGAAATGAAAAGGACCAATTGATAAAAGCATAGGTCAAACACAGGCCCATTGCTATGCTAGTGGGCTGAAATGGTGAGACCTACATTTAGATTAACTGACGTCGTTCAAACGTTAAACCGATGTCGATAGGTCGACTGCTACACGATGTCGCACCAGCCGAGGTATAATTCACAATGGTTCATAACGACTATATATATGTATCCCACCTCAAACATCACTTTAGACATTACACTTTCCCTCGAATTTCAACAGTCCTACCTGGTCATCTTCTCAATGGTATGGTTTCTAGATGTGGTTATATTACTTTTATTTTTTGTATTTTTCCTTAAAATTGTTATGAATGGGGTAAGTGAATGTGTTATTTTTTTATGTTTTCAATTTTTTATGTATTAGGGTTCTAGGATTAGGTTATAGGGTGTACGGATTTGGATTTTATGTTCTCCCCCGTTAATGTGGCACAATTGTTTGGTTTAGGATCTTTCTTTTTATCGTTTTCTTCTATTGTCAGTCTGCCTGTTGTGTTTAAATGCAATGTCGATGGTCTGTTGATCATCCATTGTTTGGAGCGATCGTCATGCAACGCCGCTCATTCATATTTTCTAAAATTAATATTGTATGAGATCAGACTCTTCTCGGTTAACCAATTGGTTTTACCAAAGGTTGAGCGACGTCGCTAAACCATGTCAAGCATGCCATTATTTTTCACTGACATGTCATCGACATTGCTACTTTATGTCAGCCATGTAATATTTTGTATCAACATGTACGTACAACGCCTGACCGACTAAAAAGATTAATTGAATTGATTTCTATCGAATCATTTTTTATCTATCATAATATTTATCATCTCTGACAATATGAATTTCAGGAATCATGGCTAACAATGCTGGTTCGAGCCGTTATCCAATTGAGGTGAGGAATTTTTTGTTCGAGCCGTTATCCAATCGTATACTGTTACATTCCTATTGCAACAGTATACGATTTTACGAAGCAGAAATTGAATTAGTCTGCAAAGCTTTTCCTATTTTCTTATCTGGAACAATGATTACATGGTACGATGACCTTCCAAATGAAAGTATTCGATCTTGAGCATAGTTTTCAGACTTGTTTTCGGGACGCTTCTCTCAGAAACAAAAATTTACAAAAAAATAGCGGACCTAAACAATATAGCCCAGTAAAGTGATGAAATCCTCACAGATTACCACTATAGGTGCATCACCAAGAGTTTTCAAGTTCACGATCTATTGTTCTAGTCATTATTTAGCGCATCCGCGATCTGTCATTCCAGTCGTTACAAAAAATTCACAAAAAACATGCCTAAAAACCCAAGGGAATTACGAAAGATAATTGAAATTATGTGCAAACTGAAGAAGCAAAAAACCTCAAGATATAGCGTGAGCAAGGTAAAAAAATAATAATGCAAGATCCACAGAGAGGTTTTTTCAAGAAAAAGAAAGGTAGCGTCCCTTTAAAAGGAAAAGAATCAGGGAGCAAATGACAACATTTCTAAAAATTCCTTTGACAAAGTATCGAAAGGACATTTGGTAGGCGAACAGGAAGTTGTTTCGCTAACCTGTACCAAAGGTAGCACCACCAGACAATCGGTCTAGGGAATAATATTGTGCCTTCCAGAAAGACCATGGATATGACATCGAATAGTGCAGAGACTTGAGAATGTAAATGGAGGATAATTTGAGAAATTGTTATTTGAGCCAATACAAAAAGGAATATAGAAGAAGCTGGTACAACAAAGCCAATAAATTAAGAAACTCCATGGCAAAAAACGAAGGTGCAGTGAGTACACAAAGCAAGAATCAGAAGATGACAGCGAGGGTGGATTTTGAAGTGAACCTGGCAAATAATGCCCCAAAGAAAGTAATCCTATCAATCCATGGATCAATCAAATCTGTCTAAAAAAGCCTAGAAAACCAAGGCTACATACTCTTCACTACAAGAGTCTATTGACAAAAAAGTTCGTTCTGATGAGACAATAACATGTAGCGAAAAAGATACAGTTCCCAATGCTTCATCTCATAATGACTTGATCATCATCATTGCTAATATTGGAAATACCACAATTCACATGGTATTTGTGAATGAAGGGAGCACAGTCGAAATCCTATTTGTTGATTGCTTTGATAATTTGGGATTCAAATGAACTAATTTGAAGAAGTCTAAGTCCTCTTTCATTGTCTTTACATGATGATCGGAGACACCTTTGGGTAACATACATCTACCTATTACCATAAGTGACAATGAAAAAAATTGCACCATCATGTGCGACTTTGTGGTCATGGACGCATAAAGTCCATTTAACGCTATCGTCAGTAGACCCCAGATTAATACAAGAAACGTGATATGGTTACCCTATCACTTAGTGATAAAGTTCCCAACTCCAGTAGGAGTCATAACGATAAGAGGGAATCAGCAAACAGCTAGGCACTGCATGGTCATTGTGAATCAGGAAGAAATGGTGAACAGACAAAAATGGTTAGCACCATCTTGTACAATGGCTTACTCAAGCTAGCAGAATCTCAAGTGGATCTCGGTGAAGAAACTAAAGTTCTCATGTTGGATGACGAAGTCACTTCAAAGTGCGGCAAGATAAGAAAATATCTCATAACCGAGATAAAACAAAGGGTGACCAAAATCCTACGAAGTTACAAAGATACATTTGCATGGACTGTACATAACATGGGAGGAGTAAACCCAGAAAATTGCTACCCATTCTCAAAATATCAATGATTCAATCAAGCCAGTTACGCAAAAGCAACAAAGCTTTACTAGCGATAGGAAGAAAGCGATCGAAGAGGAAGTTTGAGCGTTACTTTATGTTGGTATCCTGAAGGAAATGATCTACCCAAAGTGATGGTAAAAAAAGGCAGATGCAAGATGGAGGACGTGTATAGACTTCACTAATCTAAACAAGGCATGCCTAAAATATTGATATCCTTTACCTAAGATCGACCAGTTGGTGGAAGGGGTATTGGGATACAATATCCTATCATTCCTAGATGCATACAAAGGGTACCACCAAATACTAATGAACCCATAAGATGCGGAAAAGATAGCTTTCACAACAAGCATTGGAATGTTCTGTTACGTGAAGATGACGCTTGGCCTAAAGAATGTCGGATCAACATATCAAAGAGCAGTCGACACTGCATTTTGTAATCAAATGGGACGAAATGTTAAAGCATATGTTGACAACATAGTCTTTAAAAGGAAAAGGGTATGCTTATTCGCTCAAGACTGGAAAGATACCCAAGATATGCTAAGTGCGATTGGAATAAAACTTAACCCAAGGAAATGCATAATTGGAGTAGGTGTGGGAAATTTTTTGGAGTATAAAGTATTTTCCAAGGGAATTGAGGCTAACCCAGAAAAGATTCAAGTGATAATTGATTTTCCTTAACCGCGAACTGTCAAAGAAGTGCAAGTATTGGTGGATTCCCTAGCATCACTTAGCAAATTCATTTCGAAGGTTGCTGAAAAACATTTCCTACTCTTCGAAATTCTTAAAACGGTCAAGAACTTCAACTGGGTTGAGGAGAGTTTGAAAGCACATGAGTCATTAAAGGAACAGCTCAAAGCGTTGCCAACGCTGAAGTCACTAATTCCAAGAGAAACCCTATACCTGTACTTGGAAATTTCAAGAAAACAAGTAACTTCAGTTTTGGTATGTCAAGAAGGACAAAGACAAGTGTTATTATACTACATCAGTAGAATCTTGCAAAGTACATAGAGGGTGTACTCGCCAATTAAAAGGTTAACTCTCGCATTAGTATACTCAACAAAGAGACTGCGAATCAAATTTCAAAGTTATGGCATAGTCATGTATACTAACTACCCAATTAAGAATATTTTAAGCAAGCCAGAATCATCCAGCAGAATGAATAAAGTGACTCTGGAATTGGTGCACAATGAGATCAAGTTTCAACCACAAACTGCAATAAAACTGTAAGCCTTAGCAGATTTTATCGCACAAATGACAAGCACGGATGCACAATAGGCAAGTAAGCCAAAAAATCTGGAATCGACAAAGGGATATCAAAGTTGAAGGATATTTCATGGAAACCTTTTGTTGATGGAGCATCTATCAAAGAAGGTTGTGATGCAGGATTGCTGCTAATAAATCAAGAAGAAGGAGAACACAGATATTCACTTTGTTTCACCCACTCACCAATAACGAAGCTAAATAGGAAGCACTAATATGGGGATTTGATCTTACAATAAGGATGAAGGTCAAAAGCGTTAAGTGATTTATCAATTCAAATATTGTAGTCCAAAAAGTGCGAGGAGATAAAGAGGTACGAGAGGAGAAATTGATAAAGTATTTAAGAAGATTTTTCCAGCTTATAGGTCAACTTAAATACTTTGAAATTCAACACGTACCAAGAAGTGAAAATACTAAGGCAGAAACCTTAAGTAAATTAGCGGCAGAAAGCTTTGATTCGTTGATGTGGCAGAACGATGTGACAGTAGAAATCATACCAGTAAGAAGTACATTCATAACAATCGTGTCAACTGTCTAGCTTGAGGAGAAGAACTAGATGACATCGTTGAAATATTATGTTGTAACAAGAAAATTACTAGAAGACAAAGTACATTCCAGGAAGTTAGAATTACAATCTCACAACTGTATGTATAACGGGGAATCTTATACAAAAAAGTTTGTCTATCTCCATGGATAAAGTGTGTAGGACCATCCCAAACTGGAAAGATCATGAAAGAAGTTCGTGAAGGATTATTTGGAAAGACACAAGGATCTCTAACAATGGTGAACAAGATCATTTGAGCAGGGTAGTATTGGCCAATTATGTTCAACGATGTGCATGACTTCCTGCTAAAGTGTAAAAGCTGCCAAATTAACAGCCCGATATTGCACAAGCCACAAGCCATTCTGACAGGTATATATGGAGCCTGGCCATTTGACAAATGTGGAATCAAGTTAGTTAGACCTTTCCCCAAAGGATTTGGTCATGCAAAATTTCTAATCGTAGCAATTGACTACTTCACGAAGTGGGTAGAAGTGAAGCCATTGGGAAGAGTCACGGCAGAAATAACAAGAAAGTTTTTTTGGCAGAACATAGTTTGTCGCTTCGGGGTACCATAAACCATTGTCACTTATAATGGTACATAGTTCACAAGTGGGACCTTTACCGAATGGAGCTCAAGACAGGGATTGTACAAAAATTCAAGTATGTATCTCATTCATAGGCTAACGGCCAAGTGGAGTTAACTAACAGAACTGTAGTCCAAGGAATTCAAAAAAGGTTTGAAGGGAAGCAATTTGGTTGGGTGGATGAGATACCCAAAACACTATGGCCATACAGAACATCTATGTGAGAACAGCCTAGATAAATGACATGCAACCTTTCCTAAAGTCACGAGGCAGTAATACCAATTAAAATCGGGAACTCAAGCCTAAGAGTTGAAAATAAAATTAAGGATATAATTTTGAAATGATGAGATTGGATTTGGATGAACTTGAGTAGAAAAGACAACATTCAACGATCACAGAGGCAAAGTATAAAGAGAAGATGGCCAGAGCGTATAATGAAAAGGTCAGAAAGACAGAATTTTGAATTGGCAATATCGTGTTGTGGAAGAATGAGGCAATTCTGGCAAAAGAAAAAGGAAAAGTAAGCCAAAATTGTGAAGGCCCATAAAAGGTAACGAAAGCGCACGGATCCAACTGCTACTATCTAGAAAGATTTAATGGTAGTAGCGTCACCAACACTTGGCATGTGATCAACCTAAGGAAATTCTATGTTTAGTTCCTGAGTATGAGACAGGGAAAGTTCAGTTGTATAGCAGCCATGATATTATCATTAGCGGCATTCACATCTTTGTTTTGTTTCCAATACGATATCATTGCAACCGTACATAATAAATATCAGAAAGCATCTTTTGGGGAAAATTACCCATAGTATTCTTTACTTCCATTCTATGTAAAATCAATAGTGACACCAACAAAAAGTAGCCAACTATGGAACATCCCAAAGAAAATAAAATATCACATCTCGCAATCGCGAACAGTTAAATTGGAACAACCTCAACATCACAAGCTATAGATCTTTCAAAAATAATCATAAAGGCAAACTATTCCTACGAAAACATTGACAAAATCAATTAATAGATCTTTCAACCTTGCAAAATAAAATTTACAATCTCAATTTGCAAGCTATAGATCTTGAAAAAAGTCCATGCGCCTACAACAAGAGCGGAAAAAACAAACGATAGATCTTGCTGCTTCGCACAATACAAGTTTACAATCCCAAAATTTCAAGCTAAAGATCTTTGAAAAGTATTGCCTTGAAGAAAAAAGGCAACAAAAGCAATCAGTTGATCTTGTGGCTTCGGATAATATGGATTTATGACCTCAACATTGCAAGCTATAAATCTTTCAAACTTAATTAGAAAGGTGAAATATTCCTAAGAAAATAGTGACAAAAGCAAGAAATACAACTTGTGAAGACGCATAAGCCAAGTTTTGACAGACTAGAGCTCGAAAGTAAAAGATCCTGCAACTTGGCACTAACTTTCAGATTGATGACAATTAGTCTTCGTTAGTAACTCTAGAAAAAAAGAAAATGATGATATCAAAATTTAATAAATACGACACTTGAAAATAGTTATCAACAAATGCAAGATAACACAAAATAGTAAAACATAGCATGTCGAAAGTTTACAAAAGCAAATTATTACAGCAACAAAAAATTAATTATCTATGCCTTGATCTACGTGATGGCCAAACAGAAAAAGAACCACCAAAGCAACAGTATTTCTCGGCTTGATATTCTTTCTCAGATAAAATATGATCATAAATCCACTTCATATACAAGTAAGAAGGATGACGAGTTTTACCGCTTCGCTACATATGATTAAGATACTTCGTGTTGTATGATTTATTGGAAGTTATAGGATCAAACTCTTAACGATCAAGTTGAATACTCATGATGTCCATGGTATCTTGATACCTCTTATTCAATGCGTCCAGGTTACATATCTCTTCCTCTAGCAGAAAAATATGCAACCAAATGGATTCATATATATATATATATATATATATATATATATTAATACTTTAACCACCAATATTCAAGGTTAAATTCCCACGGCTAGTGGAACCACGAGGCTGTGTGGAAAGGGACTTCAGTTTATCTTTGACTAAACATAGGCTTGTTCAAGCTGGAGCATGCATGAGTCAAGACGGTCACACTCAGCACGAATGTGATCATTCTTACTATACAAATGGGTACTTAAAGCAAACTGTTCATCAAACCTACTCTTCTACCATGTTGAACAAGTACAAATGTGATCGCATTTATCCTGTTTCTTTTTTAATGATCCATTAATTGGTCAGTCCAAGAACACTATTTATCTATAATTCCAGTCTTTTGATAAGCCCGTGCACTTTATTTGCGGAAAAATTATTTACCTCTTCTTGTTGACCTGGCATTTTAACCAAGATTAGTTGATGTCTCTGAATAAGATCATTATGTTGGGCACAAAATCCTTTAACTCACAAATATAGTCTTACGAATCATTCATATTTTTCTTCCATCTAAGCTTCAAATGATTCAATATAAGTAGCATATGCTTAAACACGAATGGGAAGATTGACTGAGCATATATAAAAACCAACAAATTTAGGATCAACTAAGCTCTGAACAATAGTCCTTGTCAAGAGATTCAATATTATAGCCGCCGGATACAAATTTACTGCACGAACAACACATAGAAGGTGATGGAGATAGCAGATAAGCATAAACACGACATCCAAGTCATAGCGGAATATACTCCAAAGCAGAATTCAAAACATTAGAAAATCGATCAATAGAAAGTAGATCAAGATATTCCTGAGATGGGGACTTAGTAGCTTCAACCAGCTTAATAGGACAACAACAATTAGTGGATACGAACTCAGGAAGAGGCTGAAAACAAACACTAGGTCCCGATGAGTCAAGAATTTTTAAGAACTTATAGTCGACCAAAATATCAAACCCTACATAGGAACAAACATGAGGAAAAGGTTAAAAATTAGAATTGATATACCTAAATAAGATTAGAAATAGTACACATAGAGTAGACATTTTTTAAAGTACCATTATATATTACATATAAAATTTGTCTCACATTTAGCAACAATTATAAGATCAACTAACATAAGAAAAGGAAGCGGATGTGTCCTGGACAACGAGGGTATAATCCTTATTCCTCGCATCTTGGGCAGAACCCTCCGTGTTCACATTGATCTCTAGGTTAGAAAAAGGCCCGGGATTAGGAGAAGCAAATAAAAGGCAGGCAAGGTAATTTACTTGACAAATTTGCAGCTCAAAAATAGAATGCAGTGAGCAAAGACCAGCAAGATACAATAACAGGGCATAAGGATACCCACCATCAAAAATCTTCCTCACAAATTCAACATTAAGTGCATCCTTCTGTTGCTCCAATACCGCTTTGCCTTTAGCTAATGAACGCAATCCCTTGTCTCTCAAGCCAAGATTTTCCTTCCGAAAATCCACCAAAGCCTCGCGCCAACCAATGTTGCGAGCAGAACTAGAAATCTCCTCAAAAAGGTCGAAGAAAGACTTTGTTTTGAAAAGTCAATCAGCCAAAACTTAGGGATAGTTAAGCCAAACAGGACCTTCTTTCTGCATATTTTCCATCTCATACAGGAGCCTATTAGCTTCTTCTATAGCTGCCTTTGAGCACTTCTCTGCCGTATCAAAGGAAACCTTCATAACCTCGCACTTCTTCTCATTAGCTTTGTACTTCTGCTTTAGTAAACTGCCTTCTTGGGAAAATTTGGCAACCTGCTCAGCAACAAGCTCAAGACTCTCACCAATATTATGACATCAGCAAAAAAAGACACAAATAAACATGAAAAGTTAGGCATCGAAAATAATAATACTGAAACAAAACAAATATCACTTTAGAGCTACAGGGAGCATACCACAACCATTGATTCATGAAGGGAGAGCTTAGAAAGAGTATCCGGAGTGGTCCCCTACATCAACAAGTTATTACTTTGCAGAGAAGGTTTAGGACTACAGTGGCTCGTGAAAATTTTCTTCTCAGAAGGCCCTAAGGCAGTCAACAAACCACCACCCCGCTGCTTTCTTTTCTTTTCGTAAGCAGCAGTAGTATCCTCTGTAGACACCCTTTCCCCTTTTGGTGTCTTCCCTTTACTAGATGTTAATTGAGAATTCACTTGAGTGACATTCTCTTGAGAATCATAGTCAGCACTAGGGTCCTGTGGTTGGACCGGGGAGTTCTCAATCTTGTCAGATTCATCATCAGGAATAAATGGCCTATTGACGGGATGCCCAACTAGATCCATATCTGCAATTTGACATACAATAGAAGTTATCCAAACACCCAAATATAACTGATAAATACAAAAATAAGAAGTAAAAAAAACACATATGACATTGGAAAACCATAAGATTACAACAAACACCTTAGCTCTCAGATTCAGCATGGCAAAGACTTATCGAGTGTTCACGGAGTTGTAAGACAACCTCTGAATCATTTATAAGATGAACCCCAGGCTTGGGAAGCTTAAACTTAGGAACATTATAGTTCCAAGTCGGAAGATTCTGTTTGCGCTCAAGGTCTAATTTCACATAAAAGAATTTTTTACGCTATAAATCGCAGCTACTAGGAAACCAACTAACCAACTCAACAGTAGGAATGGTAAGGTAAAAAGTGAATTGATCAGATGTATTTTTCACCTTGCGAAGCTGATATAGGTTGCGAAATAAGCTAATTGAAAAAGGGACATTGACTTGGGTACATACAAGGTGGGAAAAAAACTATGATCACAATACCCTTAGGGAAACATATGAGACAGTGAGAGGTCTAAATTGTGTAGAAAAGGTGAGGTGTATGGTAAAAAGAAAGTAGGGGCTGGGATGAAAACCTGAAAGAAAAAGGGCTCTTAGGCAAAAATGGAGAAACCGAGAGAAATGAAAATTTTGAGGGCTCATTTTGCCACTTTGGAAAGTTTTGGGATGATTCAATCTCTTTTTATCTTACTTTTGATGAAGGATGCCTCATTTTTAGGTAGTTTTGTTTTGGAAAATTATGATGGTTAGAAATATGGGGGATTAGTAATCTTTTGTTTTTAGAGTTAAAGGAATTTTAACATGAAATATTGATGGTAGAAACTTTGAAAATGCCATTCTAGATTTATGAGCCTCTATTAATGTGATTCCATGCTTCTTATATGAATCTTTGGATCTTGGGAAATTGCATGAAACAGGGGTACTAATTTAATTTGATGACCACGCTAATGCTTACCTTAGGAGGATTGTGGAAGATGTGTTGGTCAAGATTGATAAGTTAATTTTCTCATCCAATTTGTATGTCCTAGATATGTAAAATTACAAGTGTTTCCCTATTATTCTATTAGGAAGGTCATTTTTTAAAAACATCTAGGATTAAAATCGATGTCATAATGGGTGCTTAACCATGGAAGTTTAATGGATAAATTGTGAAATTTAACCTCTATGATGCCATGAAATTTCCTAATGATGATCATTCTTGCCATACGATTGATGTTATTGATGTTGTTAATGCCTATGTACAAGGTATGTTTGTTTTTGATGGTATGGATGTTTTGAATGTAGTCTTGGAAAATAGTCTTAATGTTGATGAACTGCATGATTATTCCTTAAGTGTAAATCTACTTGAGACTATAGGAGAGGTTGTTATAGTTAAAAAGTCACCCCTCAACATCACTTATGAAGCTCTTGGAGCACCTAGAGGTGTGGGAATTATAATATCTCTTGAAAATGCACTGGTAGTGGAATTGAAATCAGTACCTAAGGATTTGAAATGTGCATTCCTTGGGGAAGGAAATAATTTTCCCGTGATATTGTTGGGTAAACTCACCAAGGAATAAGAGGATACGTTGATGAAGGTTTTTATACCTACAAGGAGGTCTTGGGTGGAGCATTTCTGACATTAAGGGAATTAGTCCTTCCACTTTCATGCACCACATCTTGTTCAATGATGGTGCCAAACCGGTTAGGCAACCCAAACGTCGGACAAATCCTTCGATGATGGAGGTAGAGAAAAGATAGATCTTAGAATTACTATAAACTGGGATGATCTATCCTATCTCTATTATCAAGTGGGTTAGCCCCACCTAAGTCATACCCAAAAAAGTGATGTGGCCGTGGTGGAAAACAAAGTGGGAAGTTCGGTCTCCACTCGGGTGCAAAATGGGTGGAGGGTGTGTATAGACTACCGTGGTTTAATGTCATGGCTGATCAAGACCATTTTATTTTACCGTCTATTGACCAAATGATAGAGATACATTCAGGATGAGGGGGGTTATTATTTCTTAGATGGGTACTCCGGGTATTTCCAAATAGCTATAGCCTTGGAAAACTAAGAAAATACTACTTTCACGTGCCCATTTGGCACTTTTTTCCTATAGGCCCATGACCTTCGGTATTTTCAGTGGTTTTAAAAAACTGGTGCCAAAAATCTGGTGCTAGAGGGGTGTCTCTGTGGTAGTGATTACCCAAAACAATATTGCATCAAAGAGAGTTGTTCATCATCCAAAGGTACGGCGAAAGGAGATTTAATCTAACCAAAGAGTTTCCAATGTGGCAAAATGAGCCTTGGTATTTTTCATTTCTCTCCGTTTCTCTCTTTTTGCCTAGGAGCCCACTCATTTTTTCACCCTAACTTCTCATTATTTTTACCTCACACCTCACCGTTTCCACACAATTTAGGCCACTCATTTTTGCATAGATCTCTCTTTCGGGTTTTCAATCTATCTGAACCATCATTTTGGTCTAAATGTTTTGCTAATGGGTCTTCCACTTTGCGGAGTTATTATTATTTTTCTTTTTATCATTTTTTTGTTAAAATACTTCCTAGGAAGTTATTAATTAAAAGGAAAAAACAAGAAATGCCATACCAAACACATGATAGTAATTAGTACAAAACTAATTCCCTCACCCCACACTTAAAATCAAGAAATGTTCCCAATGCATATAATTGATCAAAAAGAATAAATGTAGGATAAATGAAAGAGGAAAGTACTCACAATTAGTACCACGAGGGTCCCGCTCCTCCGTGGTGAAGAGTGTACCACACACCAAATCAATCACCAAAACAACCCACAATCACCAAAAATAGCACAATAAATTTGGCTAACAATATCACCAAAACCAATCTACAATTTCCCCAAAATTAACAATATCCAATCATCATATGCAAAAATCTACCCTCGGAACTAATGTCACCATTATCATCACAAGAACATTCTCCGCACTTCAAAACACAAGAATCAACCAGAAATATTTGATGATATTACCGTACAATTGAATGAAAATATTTGTAAAGCAACAGATATTGGCCTCCAATGACGTATAATTTGAGCAAGGTGTGAAAAATTTGACCGAAATTCAAGAATCCCAAATTTTAAGGTTCTTGAGCTTTAAATTAAACTATTGAGGCTTATGTGATGTTGGGGATGTGGGGTAGTAGGATGGTGATGAGACTGGGTGAATTTGGTTAAGAGGGGATGCAAATTCCGAAGGGAAGAATGGAGATGTCGGCTAAGGGGGGGAGAGAATGGTGATGCTGGGCTGAATGGGGAAAAAGAAGTGAATGGCTTATGTGAATAATAATTTGTGAGCGCCACGGGCAGTGCAAAATTTTTACGGTCTGTGGCACCCGCATTGATCCAATGAGCCTCCTCATTTTTTTCTGTTGCAATTTTTTTGTCACAGACCGTACAAGTTTGACATAGTCTGTGGTATCTTCTCTGGTGGCAACTGAAATAAGTCCAAAAATTCCAATTGTTAGCTTCACCAAATTCTAATTTCCTGGAAAATAAAAAAGAATGCACACCAAACATTATATTGCTCCAAAATAAAGGGATAAATCTAATAAATTTCAAAACGAAAAAACGAAAGCGTAAAAATTGCATTATTCTAAAAAAAATTACTTCTAACAAAGAGAAACAATTACATTGATGGAATATCAATGATTATCTAGATGATCAAAACCTAATTTATTTAATGTCGTCGGCATGACGTACTCCCTTTTTAAAGATTTTTTCAAAATATTTCTCGGGTCTCCGGAATCACCATCTGTGATTCCACCCATTATTTTTTGCGCCTGTATTGGTCTCCAACATTGTCTCTCCTTAAACCTCATCTCCGGAGCCAAATGGACTTGTGCGCCTCGTCCCTTGTCCGATGGTTTTGGGAACTTTTTGGAGTGAAGAGGGTTTAGATGATGTTTCTTCAGCCCCTTCTTCACCCGCTGCAAGTCAGTACTAGAGAAAAAACTAGAAACATGCTTAGATGTCTTACTCATTCCCTTATCAACTTCAATCATGTTAATCATGTGGTAATGTGCAAACTCGTTGTGAGGATCATGCATATATTAAATTATAGTGACACCATGGCAAGATTTTTTATCCTTTGGAAGCTCTTTATCCTTGTAGATCTCAAAACCAATTTTTTCTGTCAAACTCTAATGTCCATGTGATGTTATGCACGTTGATCTTAGTTCTTTCCATTTTCAAAATCGGTCTCCCTAACAAGATAGGGGGCACACTCTTTTCATGCGACACATAGAGAACTTACAAATCAGTGGGAAAACTAGTTTATTAACTTTAACCAACATATCTCTCACTAATCCCCTCAAAATAGCTTAGGAATGATCAGCTAGTTGTATGATCTGCCTAGTTTCATAAAAATTCCCCAAGTTAAGAGTCGTGCATAGAGAGTAGGGAATTACATTAATAGAGGCTCCTAGGTCAATCATTGGTTTTTCAAAAAAAAATTCACCTATGACACAAGGGATAGTGAACATGTCGGGATCATTGCATTTAGGAGCGGTACTTGTCCACCAGTTTTAATTTTTCCAACATTTTCCAAAAAAATTAGTTCTCTTAGGGGTGCATAACTCTTTAAGGAATTTTGCAAACTTAGGCACTTGATTAATAACATAAAAAGGGGGAATGTTTACCTCGCATAAACCTAGACGCTGGTATGCGACATTGTGCGTTGTACGGCAGCCACATCGTGTTCCTACTGACGTGGAAGACTGATAAATACGAGATAGTTTTGAATGGCCTATGTTGCAAAAAATAATCGATGCTAGTTTATGCGAAGTCGGTTAGGTGTCATCTCTACACCGGTTTGTGCGACATCGCTGATTAATGGTGGAGACATCGTTTCTCGTACTACATTAAAATATTTACTGTTTGATGACACAAACAATTGTTTTTCAATATACATTACATGTTATTTAACATTCCATAACTCGTGAAATGGTTAAACATCATACACCAATCAATTGTTGTTCAATTAATGTGGGAAAGAATGACATGGTAAAACCCACAAAAGTGGAACATGTATTACAAATACATTTTAGAATATATTCAAATACATAAGGTTGGTATGAAATATAAACATTAATTGCATTGAACCTCCATTGTCTATTTTGCACAACATTAACACTTTCATGGGAACTAGTGAAATGACAAACCCGTCCATCTACATGCTGAAAGTCCATCGATAATTCTCTTTGTCCAATTACAACCAATACACAGGAAAAAAAATTTATGTTAGAATTCAGAAGACTCCAAAATAAATGCACATAATATAGTCATACAATGACGACATTAATCTCAACATGAAAAAGCAACTGATCTGCTTTAAAATGACGTCGCATGCATGAGTGACCGAAGTCGCAAAGACCGACTGACGAGCGACCTCGGACATTCAGAGATATTTCATTCATTTCCTAGTCCTATGTGACGTTGGTCTCTGTTTGGTACCACATGACAAGGACCGATTAACTGTGACCGACGTTGCACATTTATTCCGTGGTCATACGAAAATATAATTATTGTCCACAACCAGCTCTAATCTTAGTTTTTTTTCTCACTCCTTATAAACATGGCATTATATTGGAAACACAAAAAATGTAAACTATATAACATGTAACACAATCATCATACTTCATGAAAATATTTAATCATTGATCAATGATATAAAAAAAACATATAGAAGGTATGGCAATAAAATTGCTAAATAAACATGAAATGGATGGAAAACTACCTCAATTAATTTGAACATGGAGATGCTCCATCCTCAGATACTTTTTTGTGTTTGAGAGAAGCAATTTGATTGAGATCTTTGATGGTTCTAAAATTGGAAATGATGGTGTGGAGTTGGGTTTGGAGGAAGTGTGTTGAAAATGGGAAATGGGTGTTGGTGTTGAATATTATTGACATGAAAAAAGGCTGGGCGAATTTTTGTTCAAACATTCAAGCTAAATTTTTTGGTTCCCACTGGAAATTTCAGGTCGACCGACATCGGTAGGTGGTCGGTTAGTGGTTCATTCTATACGACACATTTGCAAAGTCCTACATAAGAGCCACGGTCTTATTTTTAAAAGTATTGTAAAATACTCCCTGTTAAGATTTTGGCCCCTTCTGTCAACTTGTTTATAAACATATAGGAATAAAATTGTTCTGAAAATGTTAATAACAAAATGTTATCTACAATTTTTCATTTCGACTAATCCCAATTTCTTGGAGGGACCTAAGTTCAAATATTAAAATTTTCGCTGGTTGGCCTAACCTCGATTATGATCATCCCAAAAAGAAACTTTGTCATCCATAGTAATCTTATAATAGCTGAGGGTAATAAAGAAACAAGTCTTATTCTACATAGATTTCAACAAGTTCTTCTGAATGACCCTTTTATACTTATAAGTAGATATCTACAATTTACTCTATACCATGTACTAGCGCTTTCTAAAATTTGATGGGCAGAATTTTATTATCTTTTTATTTCATTAAAAACAAGAATACAAAATTTCATATGATTTTGTGAGGTGGAAATTATGGTTCTCATAACACTTACCGTAAGGGTATTAATGAGATACTAATAAAAATGATGGACAATTACCCTGATTTGTGCCCCTCTTACAGAGTACACATAATAGCAACATCAAACATTTGTCCTTATATTTAGGTGCAGAGTTCTAAAGTGTGGTGAACATGCAAGAAAGTTTAGGTCATAATGTTATTTTCGTAAAGTTTCGTCATATACTATCTGTGAAGATTTCGTGCCCTTTCCATTAACTGGTGCATGACCAAATCGGAACATCGTGGTTTTGACTTGATGAATTAGATAGGGGTATCTCAAACTTTGCATTTCGACTTCTCCTGCTTTGTTGGAGGGACCAAAGTGGAAAAATTAAAAAGTACATCAGCATTCCCAAAATTGTTTCCAATTCTCTCGGAAGGACATTTCCCATCCCAGTTGAACTTATAATCCCATAAAGTGATAAAGAAACTAGCGGTTACTTAGCCCACATACAATTCCGCAAGATCTTCCAATAAACCTTTGGTGTGTACTTAGCCCATAACTTAGAGGTTTCTAGCCTTTAGGCCCAGCCTAAGAATGGATCATGAAATCCAATGATCACATCATTGACGAACCGAGAAAGGCGGGTCCTTTTCTGAGACTAGGCCACAAACCGATAAAGGCGGAACCACGTCTGGTGGGTTTACCACGAACCTAGATTGTAGGAACCGTGATGAAACTCACAATCTCATATGTGGGCCATAAGGAACCACGATTTCATATGTCTATAAATGAAGAGAGATTAGCACGGAAGGAGGTAAGTAAATCTAGACTTAGAAACTATAATTCTCTAAGGAGGAAGACTGATTAGATTGTTGGAGCATTTTTGCTGAATCACATCCAGGATCTGTTTTGTAGGAAGCAGCATTCGGAGATGAATAGAAAATACCTTACCTTGTTGGATTACCGCATCATTTGGCGTCGTCTATGGGGATCAATTTTTTTTGTTTCTAGATCCTTTAGGTAAATTATGGTGTTCACAAGAAGTGAGAGAAACAACAATTATAAGACACAAGAATAAACTATAGGACACACAAGAGCATGAACCCCAGTCAGAAAAAAAAACACATCTTCCTAGCAAAGAAAAAGGAAATAAAAGGGAAGATACAAAAGATGAGGAAGAAGAAGAATAATCTCCTAATACAAACCAAGATAAGGAAAGGAAAACATTTACAGCATTCCTTAAAGCGAACAGAGAAATCCTATACAATCAATTTCTGACTACGCTCAAGACGAAGTCCCCAAGGATAAGTAAAATACCAAATCAAGAGCACGAGAGTCTCATATACGAAGATGAACTGGAAAAAATAGTGGCAGATGAACAAGAGAATAAATCACCATTGGCACCCCATCTTTGAAATTTTAATATGGCAAAAGATTTTAAACTTCCTTTACACATCAAAATATATGACGGAACCACATATCTGAAATAATTCCTGCATTCATATCGCAACACTATGAGGTTTCGCGATGCGGAGATCGAACTGGTATGCAAAGCCTTCCCGATTTTCTTAACAGGAACAGCGATCACATGGTATGAAGATTTTCCAAAAGGAAGCATCAAGTCCTGAGCACAGTTGTTAGATTTATTTCTAGGTCATTTCTACCAGAAATAGAAGTTCACCAAAACAATTGCAGACCTAAACAACATAGCTCAGCAAAGTGATGAGAGCCTCGCAGAATACTATAATCGGTTTGTCACGGTGAACTTGCTGGTTTGATACTTATCATTCCAATCCTCTTTGGGCGCATTTATAGGAGGCATGCTGTCAGGAGAGTTCTACAAAGAGCTCACGAAAAATATGCCTGAAAAACCCAAGAGAGTTGCAAAAACTGATCAAACAACATGTGAGAATGGAAGAAACAATTAACCGCAACATAGAGCGGGAGAGAGACGAGAAAAGATTGATGGAAGATACAAATAAGGGGTTTGTAAACAAGGGTAAAGGAAATATCCCTTTCAACGAAAGAGAATCGGGGATGCAGGGGGCATAATTCCAAGAGACACCCCTGATAAAGTCAAGAAAGGAAATATAGCAAGTGAATAGGGAATTATTCCGTGAACCAACACTAATGATAGTACCCCGTGATAAAATATCTAAGGAATACTATTGTGCATTCCACAAAGACCATGGTAATGACATCGAGTATTGTAGAGATTTGAGGAGGCTGATAGAGGAAAACCTGAGGAATGACTATTTCAGCCAATACAAAGAAGAAGAACGGGGAAACCATTACAACGAAGCCAACAAGGCAGTGAGCTCTGTGTCAAAGAACCAAGGCATAGAAAACACACACACCAAAAGTCATAAAATAACAACAGCGGTAGACTATGAGGAAGATACAACGACAAAGGCTCCAGAAAGGGTGATCCTGTCTATACATGGGTCAACTGAATCGCTATCCAATAATGCTTGGAAGTCCAATTCCATATATTTTCCACCACAAGAGCCTTTCGACAAAAGGCTTCATCCAGATGAAGCAATCACATTTAGTGAAGACGATGCAGTCCCCAACACATCGCCACATAATGACCCAATGGTAATCATCGCTAAAATTAGAAATGCAACAGTTCATAAAGTGTTTGTAGATGATGGAAGTGTAGTCAAAATCTAGTTTGTTGTGTGCTTCGATAAGCTAGGATTCAACCGAACAGATCTAAAGAAATCAACATCCTCACTCGTGGGATTTATGGGACGATCGGATACGTCATTAGGCAACATACAACTACTTTTTACCATTGGTGAAAGCGATAAAAATTGCACCATTATGTGCAATTTTGTATTCATGGATGCGCCAAGTCCTTGGAACACCCTATATGAACACATCAAAGCCAATATGGTCCCCAAACCATTTAGTAATGAAGTTTCTAACTCCATCCAAAATCGCAACAATAAGAAGAAACCAAAAAACAATGAGGCGGTGTATGGTTATCGCAATGAAAGTAGGAAAAAGTTCAGAGCAAACTAAGTTGGTTAGCATTGTCTTAATTAGCAGCTGATTCAAGAAATGTGAATAAGTAGATCTGGGGGAAGAAACAGAAGTTGTCACCCTGGATGATGAAGACACCTCTAAGTGAGTCAAAATTGGGAAGCATCTTTCAGATCGGGAGAAATAAAAGATAATGGCAATAATGAAAAGTCATAAGGATACATTCGTACGGAGTGTGTAGAACATGGGAGGAGCAAACCCAGATATCGCTACCCATTCCCTGAACATTAGCTATTCAGTTAAACCGGTCAAACAGAAACAACAAAGCTTCACTAGTGATAGGCAGAAAGAAATTGAAGAAGAGGTTACAGCTTTGCTTCAAGCTGTTATACTGAATGAGGCAACATGTATTAAATGGTTAGCAAATCTAGTGATGGTTAAAAAGGCAGACGCGAGATGGAGAATGTGTATAGACTTCACTGATTTAAAGAAGGCATGCCCAAAAGATTGTTACCCTTTGCCTAAAATTGATCAGCTAGTCGAAGCGATAGCAGGGTACGAAGTCCTGGATTTTTTGGATGTGTATAAAGGATACCACCAAATATTAATGAATCTTGAAGATGCAGAAAAGACAGCATTCATAACAAGCTTGGGGATATTTTGCTGGGTGAAAATGCCTTTTGGGCTAAAATAATGCAAGAGCAACATATCAGAGAGTGATTTATAGTGCATTTCGCAATCAAATTGGGAGAAAGGTGAAAGCATGTGTTGATGATATGGTGGTTAAGAGCAATAAGATATGCAGTCAGAGGGCTTGAAGGAGACATTAGACACACCGAGTAAGATCGACATAAAACTCAATCCCATGAAACATATAATTGGAGTAGGCACAGGGAAGTTCTTAGGATACAAGGTATCCTCCAGGGGAATCGAGGTCAATCCTGAGAAAATACAAGTTATAATTTATCTTCCTCGACCACGAATAGTTGAGTAAGTTCAAATATTAATGGGATCGTTGGTAAAACTTAGTAGATTCATTTGAAAAGCAGTTGAGAAACACTTCCCACTCTTCCAAGCCCTGAAAAAAGTAATGAAGTTTAGCTAGAACGAAGAAAGTCAAAAGGCATACAATTTGTTGAAAGAACACCTTCAGGCGTTGCCCATATTGAATTCACCAATCCTAGGGGAAACCCTATATATGTACATGGCAGCATCAAAGAATACAGTCAGCTCAGTTCTAGTATGGTAAGAGGGCCTAAAAAAACCAGTATACTACATTAGCAGGATACTGCAAAGAGCATAGAGAGCGTACGTGTCGGTCGAGAGGTTAATCCTAGATTTAGTATACTCAGCAAGAAGGTTGCAAACCTATTTTCATAGTCATGGAATAGTTTTCTACACTGATCACCCAGTCAAAGACATTCTTCGAAAGCATGAAACATCCGGTAGAATGACCAAGTGGGCTCTCAAATTGGGGCAATATGAAATCCAGTTCCAACCGCGAACCGCAATCGAGCTGCAAGCCTTAGCATTCTTTATCGCAAAGATGACAAGCGAATACACACAAGATATGAAGAACCAATAGAAACTTGGAATCAATAAAGATAAATCTAAGTGGATGGATTTAACATGGAAACTATACGTAGATGGAGCATCTAGTAAGGACGGTTACAGGGCGGGATTACTACTAGTTAACCGAGAAGGAGGAGAGCACAAATATTCACTTCGTTTCAATGATCCGCTAACCAACAATGAAGCAGAGAATGAGGCATTAATATGTGGCTTAGACCTTACAATTAGGATGAAGGTCAGAAGTGTTCAGAGCTTTAGTGACTCACAGATAGTAGTACAGTAGGCTAGAGGAGACTGCAAAGTGCGGGAATAACAACTGATAAAGTATTTCAGAAGATTTCATCAGCTTATCGATGAACTCGAATACTTTAATATCAAGCATGTACCAACAAGTGAAAATACAAAGGCAAATGCCTTGAGTAAGCTAACAATAATCGAGTTTGATTAATTTGTTTTCCACGAGGATGTAACAGTAGAAGTCATTCCGGTCAGAAGCACAGAGATAACAACCATTTCAATGGTTGTTACGGAGGAAGCGAACTGGATGAAGCCGCTAATAAACTACTTTGCAGGGGGGAAGTTTCCAATATATGAGGTACAAGCCAGAATGTTATAACTATGATCTCCTAAATACATTTATAAGGAAAGAGTCCTGTACAAAAAAGGTTTCCTATCTCCATGGATAAAATGTGTAGGACCATTACAAGCTGAAGAAATCGTGAACGAAGTACACGAGGGGCTATGTGGAACACATAGGTCTCAAACAATTTCAAAGACGATAATTCAGGTAGGATACTATTGGCTAACTATTTTCAACGATGCATATAACTTCGTGCTTAAGTGCAGAAGTAGCCAAATTAACGCCCCAATAACGCATAAGCCAAGGTCCGGCTTAACAGGAGTTTATGAGGCATGGCCATTTGATAAATGAGGAATAGACTTGGTCGGACCTTTCCAAAATGGGGAAAGCAGTGCAAAATTCCAAATTATGGCAATTGACTACTTCACCAAATGGGTGGAAGCGAAGCCGTTCGGAAGAGTTACAGTGGATGTGGTAAGAAATTTCATCTGGCAGAACACAGTTTGTCTCTTTGAGGTACCAAAAACTATCGTCACGGACAATGGCACCTAATTCACTGGCGGAGTTTTTACTAAATAGTGCTCAAAGTTAGGGATTACATATAATTTCACCTTCTTAGCTCACTCTGAAGCTAGTGAACATGTAAAAGTCACCAACAAGACCATAGTTCAGGGGATACAAAAAATATTGGAAGGAAAACAAACAGCTTAAGTGGTTGAGATACCTAACACCTTGTGGCCATATAGAACAAATGTTCGTCAACCAACAGGAGAAACGCCATATAGTTTAATCTATGGTCACGAGACAATGATACCAGTGGAAATAAAAATTTGAGCCTTCGAGTATAGGTGTACAAGGAGGATGGATATCCCAAAATGATAAGTCTAGACCTAGGTGAAGTTGAAGAAAATAGGCAGTGAGCATCAATCATGGAGGCAAAATATAAGGATAAGATGGCTAGAGCATACAATAAAAAGGTCAAGAAGATGTAATTCCTAACTGGAAAGTTTGTACTGCACAAGAATGAAGTGAGCCTCGCGGAAGAAAAAGGAATGTTAAGTCCAAAATGGGAAGGCCCTTACAAGATAGAAAAAGCGCACTGTTCCAACTGTTATGAGCTAGAGAGGTTGGATGGCAGTGGCATACCCAACACTTGGCATGTGATCAACCTTAGGAAATTTTATGTTTAATTTCAAAGAAGAGGGTAAGAAAAAAAATCAATTGTGTAGAGGCCATAAGATGATCAATGGTATTTGTTTGAATCATTTTTTCTTCCAAATGACATATCATCGCATGCGTGCATATCAAATATAAAAGTGCGTCTTTAGGGGCAAGATACACTTCATGATCTTTACTTACATTTTCTGAATAATATCCAACTATGACACAACGCAGACGATTAAGTTTTTTCCAAAAGAGAACAAACAACTTACACCTTTTCGAAGTTACAATCTCGCAATTTTACTTTTGCAAGCTATAAATATGGCACAAAAACATATGTCTTCAAAAATAGTGAAGCAGGCAAGCAATACATAGGAGTTCGCACAATACAACCCTCCAAAAGTTACCAAGTTATAGATCTTGGAACTTCGCAAGCTCAACTAAGTAAGCTATAGATCTTGTACAAAGGCAGATTTTCCCACAAATGCAACATAAGCAAGCAATACATCTTGCAAGTTCGTATAATAGAGATCCTCAAGTTTACAAGCTATGGATCTTGCAAAACATGTAAAAATGCAAGTAATATTAACAATATAAACTAAGTATCCTCAAAAATTAAAACACGAGAGTAGCAAAGGCATAAATAAATGAATAGAGGGCAAGTAAAAAAGCACAATACGTTGTATTCAGACATGGAAAAACCCAAATTACAAAATACAAATTACTATAAAGCATTACTTTGAACATTCCAAAAAAACTATCGATGCCTACATGCGCAAGAAGATCCAAAGGACAAAAAAATACCATGGCAACGAGGTGGATCATCTTTGTGATGAGACTGTGCAGCCTCACGACGGCATCGTGAAGCCTCATGTTCATCTTCTAACATCTTATCATAGTGATATTTCATGTATAACTCGGTAGGATTCCATGTAAAACCCCTTCCTTTAATATGATCAAGATGCTTAGCATATTATTCCTTAAAATCAGTCATAGGGCCAAATTCCTCGCGATCAAGCTACACGCTCACAACGTCAACATTTTCTTTACAATCCTTGTTTATAGCCATCAAAACTTACACTTCCTCTTCCAGATGGTTAGTGTGATACCTAACAACTTCGGAAAAGTTAATCCTTTGACCGTCGATACTCATCGTTAGGTCCTCATGATCAGTAAACCGACGAGATGATAATGAAATGGCTTGAAGATGGTCCTTGTATTCAACACAAGCCTGTTCAAGTTGTAACACACATGAATCAAGATGGGTACACTCGGCACAAAGCTCTTCATTTTCAGTGCAAAGCTGAGTATTTATAGCAAACTATTCATAAAATTTACTTTGCCACCTGGCCACGGAAGAAGAGAACTGATCACACTCATTTTTCTTCTTCTGTATTAGCTCCAGTAGATCGTCAATACGGGAATACTGTTTCTAATTGATCAGAGTCTTTTGGTGAGCCTCGCTAGCCTTGCTGGAAGAAAAAATATTAGCATCTTACTGCTGACAAAGCATTTTGACCATACTTAGTTGTTGATGATAAATAAGGTTGTTCTATTCAGAACAAAACTATTTCAGTTCACGGATGGAATCTTGAGTATCTTTTAAAGTCTTCGTCCACCAAACTTCAATATCATCAATACCAAGTAATGAATACCTAAACATACTTCCTATTCATAAACACGGGGAGGAAAAAGGAGCAAACACATATATACACCAACAGATTCAAGACAATCAAACTACAAACTATATCCTTGTCCAAATATTCAATATTATTTCTTTCAAGAACGATCTGGCTACATGAATAGTTTAAAAGGAGGTTGAGGATGGCGAAGAAGAAGGAAATTTACATCCAAAGCATGGGGGAATAAATTTTAGATTAGAAAACCGATAAGCAGAAAAGATTTCAAAATATTCCTCGGATAAGGATTGGCTTACCTCTCCTAACTCGATAGGACAAAAGGGAGTAACATATACCAGGGGTGATTGTAAGAACCAACATCAGAACCCAAATAGTTAAAGTTTTTCAAAACTTATGGGTAAGAAAAATATCAAAATCCTGCATACGAATAAATAAAATGAGAACTCCACAAAATTTTAAGTGTGATTCAACGATACTGAGATCAAATAGTACAGACACACGTCAAAATATTCTTGTCAATTACAAATTAAAATCAATTTTACTAAAATGCACTAACATTAAGAGAAGGAACATGCGAAATATAGATAACGGCAGTGGCGTCCTCCTTGCTCGCATCTTGGCCAAAAACATGAGTACTTGCATTGCCTTTAGATTTTGCATTTGCCTCAGCATTCAAGTTCATACGAGCATCAACAACATGCCCAGAAGGCCCAGAACTGAAGGGAAGATCCTCATAATCATCAACCTCGTACTTATTAATATTAGCCACAGAGGGCAAGCTAGGCAGACCAGCAAGGTGATATAGCAAGACATAAGGGTGACCACCATGGGAAATTCTACGGATAAACCCCTGGTTCGAAAAATCCTTCTGTTGCTCTAGCACCTTTCCTAACTTTGCCAGTTTAGGAAAGTTCTATACTTTCACAGTAGGGTTACACCTTTGCAGCTCAGCCAAAGGCTCGACATACCCAACTCTGCGAGAAGTAGTAGAGATATCTTCAAATAAAGCATAAAAGGAATTCATCTTCACCAGATGATCAACAAAGACATGGGGATACCCAGGCCAAGCGAGACCATTAGTACGCATCGCTTCCAACTCGGACCGCAACCGAGTGGCTTTCCTCTCTTTAGGTAAAGCGCGCTCTTCAGCTGCCTAGGGTTGCTTTTTTGCATCACCAACAGAGGCACACAAAGTGGTACACTTTTCCTCAACTGCCTTCCATTTCTCCATGACTCAACCATCCCCTTTGGAAAATTCAATGACTCTTTGGCTAACGAGTAGTAAATTCTCACCAACCTAATTTTTTAAGGTATGAAGATAAGCATAGAAATTAGATGTCATGATAGGGAATGGAAAAATTAAAACACATAGATATCTTTCAGAACAAAACATACCATGAACATTGTCTCATGAAGAGACAGTTTAGAAATGGTAGATGGAATAGTTCCTTCCACCATCAAATCACGGCTTCGTGGTGAGGGCTTAGAGTGGGAATGACTAGGACACCCCTTTTTCGGAGGAGGCTCTGAAGTGTTAAAGTTCTCATCCATTAGCTTCCTGGTCTTTCTTCTATGAGAAGAGTCACGAGTATTGCGGGTAGAGATCTCCCTAATTCCTTAGCCTTAGCCTCAAAAGTTTTCACCTGAGAGCCAGCTTGGGCCTCTAATCTGAACAGACAAAAGTTGAAATGTTTTTATGGTTTTGAACAACCATGTCTTCAATCTGTTTATCTTCATCATTGGAGAAGAAAGTTTTATCAACTGGACGGTTAGTCAGATCCATGTCTGCAATTTCACCAAGAATGTCAAACGAGCACTTGGAAATAAAAAGACAATAAGAATAGAAGAAGATATATATATATATATGAATAAATAAAAAGTGGGAAAAGAAAAAAAAAATAGTGACAATCAAACACTATCGCTCACAGTATCAGCATTGCGAAGAAACATGGAACGTTCTCAGAGTTTCAAAACAACCTCGGACTCAACGGTAAGGCAAGCCGCAACCTTATGAATTTTTGATATAGGAACATTGGAATTCCGAACTGGAAAAGGCTATTGATTCTAATTTCCATATTTTGGAAAGAAAATTTATTTACACCACACCCCACAGTTGCTAGGGAATCCACTAACGAACTCAACTGTGGGAATGACAGGGTAAAGGGTGAATTCATCAGATGAGTTATTCACCTTGCGAAGCTGATAAAGACTAGAAAACTGGTTAATAGAGAAAGGAACTCCATCCGCTTCACACACATGGTAGAATAAAAAAATGGAAACAACCTTAGGATGCAGCTGAGATAAGGCAACCCGATAATGGGAGAGTAAGTCAAGTATATGTTTGGGCAAGGGAAAAACTACCCCAAACTTAAGATAGTCTAAGTAACATGAGATAAAGCCATGGGGAGGGTTTCAAACACTTTCAGAAGCTTATGGAGCCCTAAGTTCATACGAATATAAAAAGGGATAATTATCCATAAGATTTTCTTAGTAATCAGAGAGAATACTGCTAACGACTCTAGAATCGGCAGGATGGTCGCAATCCTCCCCTGAATCGACATTGTCAATAGGAACTTCTACGGACAGTTCAACAAAGTTAGATCAAGACATTGGACCAGGGAAAACTCCTAAGATCCAGATAAAAACTAATCAATTGAAAGTTACAGAGAAAAAAAAGCGTATATTCCAGCAAAAGACGAAGGAAAAAACACGGAGTATACAAAATAGAAAAACAGAGAAAAAGAAACCTAATTAGAAAATCCCTATATTAGGGTTCAAAAGGAGAACTACTACAATAAAAATGGGACGAATGCACAAGTAAGTATCACTCTACAGAGAAGGAAGATCAGAAAGAGAACAACTTACGGTTTGATGAACACCGAGAAAGAACTGGAGCAATAAAATAGGGAGAAGAAGAAGATGAAGAATATAAATGGATTATGCAATTAAGTTACAAAATTAAAAAGGCAGGATATTTCAAATTGGACAAGGAAGATAATGATTACTGTCTGCCAAAAAGTAACTCACCTTTTTAGGAATACGAGAAGCCGGCGGAATATAAGTACATGCAATGCACTGAATAATGACAAAATGAAATCATTAAAATAGAAGCATTTATATGGGGAAAACACAACAGCATGAGAAAGAATCGCGCGACAATACAACGAAGAAGGAGGAGGAAATCTCGCGGAATCTTAAACGACTAAGCTTGTTACAAGGATATGGATAAGGAGAAAGTTTGAATGTGAAATTCAAAATCCAAGAAAGTAAACACAAATAACATAGTATTACTAGTCAAGAAGCAACTAATACTTTGTCAAGACAATGTTAGCTGTCTTTAAAGCGAACGTGTTGCTATGGCTTAAGGAGTTCGCAAAACACTAGTTCGAATGCATGATGCCAAAACAAAAGGTCATCGCTACATATCTACCAAAATTTATGGCTAGGGGGGCTTATGTTGTATACCTAGCCCATAACTTAGAGGTCGCTAGCCTTTAGGCCCAGCCTAATACTCAACCGTGAAATCCAATGATCACATCATCGACGAACCAAGAAAGGTTGAGCCTAATCTGAGATTAGGCCACGTACCGATAAAGGCGGAACCACGTCCGATGGGTTTACCATGAACCTGTATTGTAGGAACCATGATAAAACTCATGATCTCAGACGCAGGCAATACAGAACCATGACTGCAGACGTCTATAAATAAGCTGAGATTAGCACTGACGGAGGTAAGTAAAGCTAGACTAAAAAATTCTAATTCTCTGAGGAGGAATACTAACTTGATCGTTAAAGTATTTTCCCCAGCATAACATTCGGGATCTGTTTTGCATAAAGTAGCATTCAGCAGTGAACGACAAAGACCTTACCTGGCTAGATTACCACATCACCCTTGCATACTATAAGTAATAGTCTACAATTTACCCTAGACCACATACTAGCACTTTAAAAAATTGCTGGATGGAATTTCATTATCTTTTGAATTCATAAAAAAATATTATTTAATTTTGTTTGATTCTATATGGTGGAAATTATCGTTCTAATAACGCTCATTGTAAGGGTATTAATGGAATACTAATAAAAAAGAAAGACGAATACCCCAATCCGTTGATGACTAAATCGGAACAATATGATTTTGACAATGTGATTTAGAAAATTGGATATTTCCAATTTTGCATTTCAACCTCTCCCGCCTTCTACGAGGGACCTAACTGAAAAACTAAAAAGTTCACCGGTTGTGCTAAAATCGATTCCGATCAAACCAGGCGTTAATAAAGTTCGTGGACATTTATAAATTTCAATTAGTATTTTCTAATATACTATTAACCGTTATTAAGATCATCTATATATATTTTGGTCAAACGCAGACCCATTTGCTATGCTAGTGGGCTAAAATGGTGAGGCTCACTTTCAGGTTAACCGAAGTCGGTCATACGTCAGTCAAATGTTGGTAAAATTGATTGATGTACAACGTTGCACATGCCTAGGAAGAATTCACAAGGGTCAATTAAATTCGTTTAAGTCAAACATGGGCCCATTTAGTATGCTAGTGGGCTGAAATGGTGAGGCCCGCATTTAGGCTAGCCGACGTCGGTCATAAGTCAGCCAGATATCATTAAGGTCGACTGACACACGCAATTGTACCTTTCGAGGAATAATTCACAAGGGTTCATAATGACTATATATGGAGCTCACCTCATAAATCACTTCAAACATTTAACTTTCCCTCGAATTTCAATTGTCCCCCAACCCCTCTTCTAAAAGGCATAGTTTTTAGATTCTTTTGATTACTTACATTTTGTTTTTTCCCTTAAATTTTTTATGTATATGGTGTGTGAATGTGTTCTTTTTTCCGTTTTGAATTTCCTATGGTTTAAGGTTGCAGGCTGTACAAATTTTGGTTTTATGTTCCCCCCGATAATGTGGACAAAATTTTTGGTTTAGGACCTTTATTTTCTCCATTTTTTTGTTGTTGTTAATGTATGTGCAAGGTTTGAATGCGATATCGCTGGCCCTTTGATCCTCCTTCGTTTGGATTGATCGTCGTGTGACGTCACCCATTCATATTTTGTATATGTTTTTCTTGTATGAGACGTCGAATCCTTCTCGCTTAACCAATCAGTTTTACTAGTGGGTGAGCGATGCCTCTTTAGCATTTTAGCCATGCCATTATTTTGGACTGGCATGTTAGTGACGTCGCTCAAACATGTCACCCATGAAATTATTTTGGACGAACATGTATGTGCAACGTCTGGCTAACTTAAAAAATTAATTGAACCGATATCTATCAAACCATTTTTTATCTATCATTATATACATCATCTGTGAAAATAGGAATTTCAAGAATCATGGATAACAATGATGGTACGAGCAGTCGTTTCCTAATTGAGATGAACGATTTTTTGTTTAGATTGCTACTTAAATTTGTTTTATTTGGTTACTTATATTCTAATTTAATTTTTAATAATTTCATTTACCAATGCAAATCTGTAGTGATTCGGATGAGGAGTGTCCGCGGACTTCATTCGGCGATGTCATTCCACAGTTTATCCTTGCTTTGACCCAGACGAACTTCGGTTCAATTCCTATTTTGGTAATGTTATTTTAGTGTTACACGTGTATTTTAGTTTCAATCAATTTTTTCTCTAGATTACTTTTACATATACTAACTGTGGTTTTCTGTTTATAATTTAATATGTCACAAGCCAGATATTGGAACTCCTACCAAATGTCAAGACGCTTGTTGTCTAGAGGTGGAACGGAAGAGAGTATCACATGCACTACTTGGAGAACAGAAGGCTCAAGACTTTGATACCAAAGGGTTTTAGCGAATTCCTTGATGCAGGGGAATTGAGAATTGAGAACACCATCTACTTTGAGCTATTAGATAGTTCTGGGCTGATAGAGTTAATATTATCATTCTTCCCCCCATATTTTAATTGTACTTCTTAGAATTTGGAACAAATAAAAAATTATTCAAATTTGGAACATTTATTTTTATATATTTTAATCTTTAATCTTTAATCTTTAATCTATAATCTATTTGTTGCATGATATTTTAATGTTATTGAATCCTTAATATTTAACCTAATATATGAATAAAATTTTAATACTACGATCATTCACAAAACTAGAAAAGACTTGTGTGTAACGAATAATTTTTTTCAATCATTATGAAAATAAAAAATATTTGTTGAGACCATGAATTATAAAAAATTCAAAGTGTTGACCAACTATTTCCCTAGGTGGGGAACATAAATGTTTGTTGCGATAATGTACTATATAATGGTGTGAAAGTGATCATTATTCGTTTTGGTCCTTGGCGGGCTCATATGTTATGCTGGCAGGTTGAAATTGTTAGGCCCAAATAAACATGCAACGTTGGTCATGGATCGAATCCTTTTTGGCTAAACCGAAATAGGTGCGACGTCGCTGCATGCAAGGCGAACATCACAAGGGTAAAAAACAACATCATTCTGAAACAACTATAAATATGGGGGCTACCTCACAATCAGTTCAATCTTATGTTCCTAAGTTTCCTGCGAATTCAAACAGTCTCCCACCCTCTCTTCTATTATCTCTTGTCAAAGGTATGATTTTTCTACTCTTCTAACACCTACATTTTTTTATTTGTTACTTTACATTGTTCGATCTTCGGTCTGTGAATGTGTTATTTTTTTGGTTTTCTAGTTTTTACTAAGATTTTTTAAAGTGTGAAGTTTCCTTGAATGTAAACCTACGTACTATGTTTTCGTATGTTTTTGGACATTTTTGTTTAATTTTCTGTTGTTAAAACATCATTTTTCCCGTGGCTATCTCTGATGCATGCGACGTCGGTACCCTGTAGGTTACATGTCGGTCAATGTGAATCATGTAAGATGTCATATATTATTATTTTAGACAATATGTTCTTCCATATGAGACAGACTTATGTCAATTCTTCCACAATTTGTTACCAATGACGCATACAAGTATTTAAGTTTACTTTAAAATTGTACATGTGGCCTCGTTTCAGCGTTACTGTTCGGTTATGTCGATTATAGAGTGACGTCGTTAGTACATATCAACAAATCCACTGCTTTGGACCGATATTTAACTGTGACGTATGGCCGACGTCGCACCTTGCATTTCCAGGACTAGTTTGCACTTAACATTTTCATTTTTAATTCAGGACTAATGTTTGAAAAAGGATCGTAAAGTTTCCCCTTTTTTCCAGGTCTTATACCATTTTACATACTTCCACTTAATATTGCAAGGTCAAATTAAGTAACATAAAGTGGGATAGAGGGAATATATATTTACTAATACCTCTTCACACTTTATAACAAAAAAAATCATACAACTCTCCGCTTAACTGAGCAACCCAGAGCCTCTTGTGTTCGACCTTGAAAAAAATACAATGGTTGCTGATAGCCCACATTTCCACGGAACTCTAAAGTAACAAAACTTTGGTAAAACCCCAATTTTGGTAAGGCATTTTAAATTTATAATATTTCTTGTTAATTGCATAAACAATATTTGGCCCTCCAATTTTCTTTCCAATACTTTTGGCCCCTGAACTTATAAAATTGTAAATTGCGCCCCTTCTGTCAGGTCAAATAGTAGTGATGGGTGGCAGAAATGAAGAAGGGAAAGGGTGGAGAGCAGGGGAAATGGGTAAGGCAAAGGGTGGGGTGGCGGAAATGGAGAAGGATAAGTGTGGTGTAAATGGAAATGGAGAAGGGTGGCAAAAATAGAGTAGGGAGAAGGGTGGCAGAAATGGAGAGGGAGAAGGGTGGCAGAAATGGAGAGGGATAACAATGGCGGAAATGAAGAGTGACAATGGTGGTGGAAATACAAAGGGAAAACTATGGTAGAAATGGAGAAGGAGAAGAGTGGCGAGCAGCAAAATGGAGAAGGGAAATGGCAGGGGTGGTAGAAATTTAGCAGGGGTGGCGGAAATTGAGAAGGAGAAGGATGGCAGCGGCGGAAATGGAGCAGGGGTGGCGGGGTGAAGTGGGGGAGAGAGAAGAGAAAAAAAGGATATGGGCTGAAAATGGAAAAAGGATGTCAGGTGAAAATGGAAAAGGGGATGTGGGCTGAAAATATGGACTAAGGAAAAGAAAATAGAAAAGGGGGAAAAGGGAAAAAGGGAAAAAGGGAAAAAGGGAAAAAAGGAAAAAAGGAAAAAAAGGAAAAGGGAAAATGACAATTTTATCCTTCAAATTGATTTTGACCAAAAGCTAACGGATTGATCTGACGGAAGTGGCACAATTTACCCATTTTTAAGTGAAGGGGTCAAAAGTACTAAAAACAAATTGGAAGGCCAAAAGTGGATGATGGTGATAGTTCAAGGGTCACAGAAGTCATTTGCTCTCTCTCTTTATATATATATATATATATATGTATATATATGTGTATATATATATATATATTTCTAATCAATATTTTTTGTGACTTAGTATATCTCGAGGAACATTGTACCACTTCTACTTAATGAAGAGACACCCGTTGTGCTGAGGTGCTACAGGAGAAGGTGGCGTATGAACTACTCGGGGGTGAGAGAGAGGTAAAAGAACTTTTTACTTATTTATTTGACCTAAGCTAAGAAAATTGAGGTATAAGGGGTAAAATAATAGGTCATTTTTCTTATAGTGTGTGGCGCCCGTTCGTAGCTACTTAAATTTGAGCTAGAATGTTGACAAACAAATGTATCTCTCCTAAAAAAATTGTGGATGGATAGCGCATTTACTTCTTTATGCTTGAATATTTAACTGCATCTTCCTCTTGTTGCCTGTTGTCAAACCTCTGTGGCTGACTTGTCTAATTATAATGCTGGTTTAACGTGTATGATGTTTATAGTTTTGGTATAATTATAATGTTTTCTAATAACATGATACTGAAAATGTAATAACACATAAACGAAAAGGATAAGGCTAATATGAATTCATGTTGAGTACAAATTAAACATTAAACCGGGGTTGGGTTAGAACATTTCATGCACACCAAAAGTGAAATATTCCCACTCTTCCAATATTTACCTACTGCCCAACCCCCAAAAATGATTTCTTATGCGACTAGGTTGCATACCCAAGAGAATTTAATGAAGGATGAATGTAATTCTTTGCTTGCACTGTTATTAGATGCTATATGCTACCCTGAACTACCTACTCGCTTACATGCAGCAGCATGGGTAGTATCCATTCCCTTACAAGAATATCCTTGTTCATGTGAGGAATTTTTTTTTGGCACTCCGTACATTGAGTATTTAAATCATGACTGCTTGATGTGTGACAAAAATCTTGTTCAATGTGCTTGCATCTTCCCTTGCATTTGCATCGTTTACAAAAATGAGTAGTTTCACCACATTAGATGAAGCCTTTTCTTGTTGATAGGCATGTAGACTGTTAAAAACCTGAGATTGACAATGTGAAGATCAAGAGAATTAGAAGGTTGACTTACTAGGTTTATAGTAAACCCATCAGAATCAGTCACGACCCAAAATTGTGGGTCATTGTTTTTTATGTTCGACATTGCATTACCCGTTGAATGATTATTTTCTTCCTCATGTATGTCGGCCACTTTGCCTTGGTAGCTGGAATTACCTCTTCAATTATGTTCTTCCTTGTGACATCTCATGTTATTTTGGGGACTAAAATAGTCTCCACAGCTCCCACACAAAAGGAAATATGCCTAGTTTACCATCGAAAATAAATTCACCATCTTCCTCAAAGATTAGTCTACTTACACCAAAAATATATATTAACTTGGGAATGTGTTATTTGTGTTTGCATGTGAGGCATGGCTCCGGTTTATCGGGTGCTAATAAATACCTAATTGTTGGTTGGCTAAGATAAAATCAATTTTCATTGAAATGACCAATATTGTCCATTAACTTGAATTTTAGTTGTAAGCAAAAAAATAACCTTGAAATCTTGTTTTTTATTGTTAGTGTTGGTTTTATACTATTTGTGTGATCATGATCACCTTTTGAGAGGACGTCAACATGCTTCTCAAATATAATACTTATACACCCAAATTACGACTAACTACTAGATGGTAACTAGTTATAAGTTGGGGTCATCCACAAGGAAAATGAGGTTTTATCAATGTTGAATGTAGTTAAAAACATACAAAAAAGTTACTATAAGTGTGGTAAAAAAGTTGGGGGTTGAGTTTATAAAACACTATGAATACTTTAATTACATAAATTAACAAATGATTAGAACGAACGACGTAAATACGATCACACTAGCACGAAAGATGTAACTAAGATTATAACGAGTCGTGGGCGAAATTAGTTTACATTTCTAGTTATCGTTTGATCATTGACTAATTATCCTATTTTCATGCATTTACAACGTAGTGTGGATAACTTGTCAACATCTTTCGAGTGAAGACATTTTTCACCTCTCCTCGGTTATAGTTAGAATGGGCGATCGGCGTCACAAAATAGCCCTTACCCTTGGGTCACTCTAGACGATCGGAATCATAGAATGCTCCGAGGATAGCATAAACATGGAGACCCAACACAACTAACACAATATCCTACAAGTGAGAAACATATAGATAGAACAAGTATATCTACTAGTAATGACTACGGGGATCGGCCTTCATGCTAGACATTTTTACTAAGCCATGTTGATAATTAGGCAAACTCATTCAAATTCATCCTAAACCTAAGAAATTTCATCAATCAACAATCATAATTAGTTTTCAACCCTAATTACAACCTAACATCTATAAAAAATAATTACATAGACAAAAGGACAAGTTCTTCAGAGTTTGACCAAAAACGTAGTGGGAGGTCGTCGCCGTACCTCTCAAAAATACATTTATAAGCCCAATATGCTTACTAAATACAACTAATTAGATAGTTTGGCAAGTCAGGGTCGTCCACAGAGAAGAGATATATTTCCAAGCGTCTAAGCATGCAATGGCGAATATAAGCCTAGATATATATATATATATATACATAGATATAAAAG
>JAULKM010125826.1:0-20184 GCA_032355605.1 Rubia tinctorum | reverse complement strand
GGGCCGCCCCGGGGGCGGTGATGGTTGTTCATTTTTGTGCTGATCGGAGGGAAAGTTCGTTTTCCTCAGAAAATTGTGAGCTCTTCAGGGAGGTGACCCAGACCGAGGAGGAGAGGGGACTATGTATTTTCTACTGCTCTCTCTCCCCACATTAATTTACAAAAAGAAGAAAAAAGGACAGCAAAAAGGAACATAAAAAAAAAAGTGGATCGTTATGTCATGTATTTTACTTATTCGCGCCCTGTATTTGAGGTATTGGAATACAAATTCAAATATTTTTTAAAGGAAAAAGAAAAAAACTAATATTGATTATTTTGTAATAATTCTGATTAATTAGCTAATAATGATTAAATAGCTAATTTCGGGTATTTAAGAATTGGGTCGGCGCCGGATGTGGTGGCGCCGCCAGTGGTTGTTGAAATAATGGTGGTTGTTGCGCCGCCGGTGTCCACTTCGTCGGCGCTATTCCCGCCTCGGAAGGGATGTCTTCTTCTTCGCGTCTCCGGCCTTGCCAACTCCATGACCCCCTCAGCTTGTTTTCCCGCCGGGCGTGTTGCTCGCCGTTCCCGACCATGTTTGGGGTTCGGGCTCCTCCATTCGCGCTCCTCTGTTCACCCAGTGACATGCCCGGTCTGGCTCGCGTTCCTCCGTTCGCGCGAGGACATGGCCGGTCCGACTCGCGGTCCTCTGTTCGCACGTCGACGTGGATGGGCCGGCTCGCATTCCTCCGTTCGCGCATCGACGTGGCCGTTCCTGCTCGCGTTCCTCCATTCGTGCGTCGACGTGGAGTGGCCGGATCGTGTTCCTTCGTTTGTACGTCGACGTGGATGGGCCGGCTCGCATTCCTCCGTTCGTGCGTCGACGTGGCCGGTCCGCATCGAGCTTCTCCGATCACGCTTGGACGTGGCCGGTCTGGGTCGCATTTCTCCATTCTCGAGCGACGCGGCCAGCCCGGTTAGCGTTTCTCTGGTCTCGCCTCCATGTGACCGGCCCGGGTCGCAATCCCCCGGTTTGCGCTTCGACCGGTCCGGTCGTGTTTTTCGATTCCCGGTTTGCGTCGCCCGGTCCGCGTTTCCCAGGTCGTGATTCCCGAGTTGCGTTTCCCGGGTCGCGGGCCGGTTTAGGTTAGGTTTTCTTTCCTTTCGGTTCACATTCCCTTTGCATTTTCGGTTCACATTTTCCACTCCCATTTCCCCATTTTCAATGCCATTTATTCAAAAAAAAATTTAAAATGTCTATAAAAGAGGAGGTAAAAATGCTGATGTTGTTTAAAATCTATCACTTACTACCCTCTTTTTGGGTGGCGAAATTTTCATGTCTTGTGAGATATTTTTATATTTCAGTTTCAAAGTGTTGACTTTATAGTTGTTTAAATAGAAGCCTTTGTTTATTAATTTTCTTATTGCAATGAGGTATTTAAAATTATGAAAAACCTTTAAAGAATATCACAATGCATTAAAAATTATAATGCAAGCAATTCAACAAGGGATCCCCCTGTATTTAGACGATATTCACCCCCTGTTTAAGACACTTGTACTGGGTAGCGACCTGCATGGCACTGGAAATATTTCCAGGGGGGATCAGGACCAATCATTGTTCAACAGTCAGTTGGAGGAGTTGGCACGCAGTGACCCATCTGTTCTCCGTCGGGTTTCTACCTACATAGAGGAGCAGGTGCATACTGGGAACTACGGCGTTGAAGAGCCAGACAATGTCATCGGACACGTGGGAGACTGAGTGAAAAAGCCCCGCCCCGCTCTCAAGATCAACTCAAAGGTCACCTAGCTACCACGAGTACGTTAACAGTCGGTACGGGCCATCTTCTAGCCGGCAAAGTTCGAGGTCATCTGGTTGCGGTACATCCGGGCGTGGAAGTCAGCACGGTATGTCGTGCCCATTATGAGGTCATTTCAGTTCGGTGTCATTTCAAATCGATGTCATTTCAATTTGGTCCTAATCACTACGTTTCTCCTGCAGTAACATTTCCATATCTTGAATGTGTCCCTCACATTATCAAGCGTTATATTGAGGGCTAGAACGATGTGAAGCCTAATGGAAATTGTGGCTTCAGATGCATCGCTGATGCCTTCCATGTGACGGTAAGGACGACTGGACTGGAGCCCGTCGGGCGATATTCAACGAGATAACAAATCATTGGCCATACTATGTTCCCATATACGGTTCAAAGGAGGACGTTGAAATGGCCAGAACCAGTGTAAAACACTCGAATGGTCTGTGTGGGCATGAACATTGGTTCTTGGTAATTGCGAATATGTTCCCCGTTGCCACGTACTACAACACTGTCGTAGTTCTGTATTACGTCACCGGGACTAGGTCTGTAAACTTTTGCTGCACGGTGTTGCCATTGAGAGTGGGGGGAGGCGAGGAAGGAACCACGAGGGAGCTACACATCGTGTATGTGCCAGGTGCATCTCACTACGTAAGGCTACATGTTAAGGGAAACTGCCCCATGCCCCCGATGGCTTACCAGTGGACGGTCTGCAGAAAATTAGATGTTGTTGAGTGGCACTTACCCTACCAAAATAGGATGGCAGCTTGGAACAAAGCTTACCTCCAACTGTAATTATTGGATCCACGTTGTGTATGTTTATTTTATGCCCATGGCATATTGAAGTTGTATGAATGTCATTAATTGCATAAAAAAGTAAGGGGGTTGAGTTAGTAATCAGTAAAGTGCTTCCAAAATAAATAAACGAGCATTAATAAGCAAACAGTACGGTCTACATGAGTAAACTATAAGGAGAACTCTATTCGGACAACGTGATTTTGTCTGAAGAAGGAAATACTGCGAAATACATAGGTAAGGATGAATCCTATGGAATTGGTTCGCCGCGACGGCGCCTACGATACTCCTCGCGACGGGGAGATCCAGGCAGCCATCAACTCCTTCACTCGAGGGAGGGATAAGTCATGAATGTTTTTAGAGCCAAAAGGATCCAAGTCACGCATCATTTCTTCCAACAACTGAGTAACGGGGAACACATTTCAGAATATTCAATAAGTAAAATTTAATAGACTTGAATGCATTATTAGGAGAAAACTTACTAGTAAATCGAGAGCTCTCGAGTCAAATCCACATCTGGTAACGTCTTGTTCAAGATTGATTATCAGGAGGATGAGAATCAGTCGTGAACCAATCCTCATAATCCATGGTGCACTCATGTGGCACAGTCGTAGTGGGAAACTGGTCCAGTTGCACGCGGTACCACGTGATCTGCGTGTCCCACAAAGCCAATTGCATCATCCCTGAGTAGGTCACTGAATAGTCGGAGGGATCAACGGGTCTGGTTCAGGGACAATCCTAATGTTGTACGGTACCCCTTGCACGAAACCAAGTTGGCGCACAACCCGGTCGGGCATGTACGCCTCCATTACTTCGAGGTATCATGTACAAGCCCATTATCGTCCCTCCCTACTTCATTCCCATATGAAATTCAATCTACCTGCAGTTGTTACCAGAAAAGGTAAGTTATCACATGGGATACCATCTCACTCAAATTAAACCATAAACATAAACCAAGAAAATCCTACCTAATCAGCTTGTAAAGCATCTAGTTGCCTCCTGATCGTCATAAGACGCTGAGTATCTTTCCCCATTCTTTCTGCATAGTACCACCAATTAGCTCGCCTAGGAAGAGGTGGCGAATCACTCGATCTTGGTTGGAACATAGGAAGGTACTCGTAAATCCATGTTTGTTGTAGCGTGCAACATCCACATAGCCACGGGAATTGGATCTGGATGCAATTCCTAACTGCAGATACAAGTAGGCCAGGGTAGCCGAACCCCAGGACAGTTGCGATTCAACTACCGGGAGCAGGCTGGCTCTAACCTTAGATCCGGTCTTATCAACTAATAGAGTGGAGGAAAAGAGAGTCAGCATGTAACACATGAATTGGAAATTATCGCTTTGACCCACGGTTAAACACCTCTTCATCAATGCTTGGTTGTCAATATTACCCCCATTCCAGCTTTCCCTCAAAAATGTCTCCACATATTTCCCAAACATTTTAGCACTATGTTCCTCAATGGCCTCCAACGACATGGTACTAGCAACATAGCCACCCTCAATAGGGATTCCAAGAATCATCTGAACACCATGCAATAGGACAGTCATCTCATCGAAAGGCATGTGGAATGAGTTTGTATCCGGCTGTCACCTCTCGGCGAAAGCATATATCAACGTCATGTCCAGGTACTTGAACATTATCGCGGGAATGTGTGAAAGGCCTGTCGCACTTATTCGGGCCTGTAGCGATTAACTGCTTGCAAAGAGTTGCACGGCTATGGCATCTCAGCATACCCCTCTCTATACCATTCCAAACATCGACTGCGACATGCCCTCCCAAACTTGGTATGACAAGGTCATCCTGCGGCCCACCACACATCGGCCCACGCACAACCCAAGCATCATCTGCGACATGGTTCCTCTTGCTCCGCACATCCCCACCAATGCCAGCATTACCAACATTGCACGACCCACCAGAAGACTGTGCAAATCGACCACCTATGTTCCTGTATGTGTGTCTACGTACACCACCAGGAGGTGTTAGTATATTCACCCTCACCTGCTTAGTCGTCCCAGCTGGGCCGCTTCGTGGAACATTGGATGCACTTGGCCCACCCTCAACATCTGGGCGTGGCTCCGCACCACCACCCTCAACCGGGCTGCATACGAGTTCTTTATCCCCATCCGGAAACATTGACTGCCAGTTCCCTTCATCACGGAATGAATCCCCTCCACCGTCAATGAGAAGGTTCAGATCCGGACAATCCCAGGTGTCCATATGATCAAAAAGTACAGTGGACCTCGAAACAGGTGGCTCAAGAGGTACCTCGTGATCTTGGTCATTTACCGGCAACTGATCATGCACGTACGCACTACTTTGGCCTTGCCTGGAGGACCAACTAACACCCCTTTCACGTATATTGCGACCTTTGTGAACGGGTCGGCCGTTGGCGCTCATCTGCAAAATGGAACATAATTAGTTCTTAACAATGACATAATTATAGGAGAAATATATCACAAATTTATAAATAAAATGTGTACTGTTCAAAATAATATATTACATATTCAATTACGTATGATCAGATAGTATACACGTAGAAAAATTTCGAAACAGAACATTCAATATATTATATGCAATGAACCAATTATTTCTGTTACAGACGAAATAAATATTAATTACCTGGTACTCTCATAATTTTACTCTACCAACATTTCATTACAAATATTTTTCAACATACTATTCTCGCCGTAAATCATTTTTTATTCCGGTTACCAACCTAAATAAATACTAATTAAATGAGACTATAATCAAATTTTGCAATAACATTTTTCTACGCAAACTATATTTCAGATTACTTCTAAACATTTCACCTTTATTTTCAAGATTTTATTTTTGCTATTATTTGCTTCACCTATTTTATGTTTCAATATTAAGTTATTTTTTCAATCAAATCCTATCCATAGTTTCAAAATGTCCCATTTCAGATTTTCATTCCTCCACCCATTAAAATTAAATTTTAATTTAAGTTAAAAACCCTATTCCCATAAACTATTTATTTCATTACATTTTAATTTCATTTCAAATTTCAATAAATTCCTTCATCTAATTTTAAATTTCATTAATTTTATTTTACATTTTAATTTCATTTCTCCTTACAATTTAAATTTCAATACAATTTCAATTTGATTTACCTTTCATTATTTTAATTTTAGTTTTAATTTCAATTGCATTTTACTTTCCTTTTAATTTCATTACACCCAAAACCCCTACTCCTCATTCAGGTGGCGCCGCATCCATTCCTACACCCCTCACCAGCGCCGCCACCCCTCACCGGAGTCGTCTCCCACAGTTGGCGCCGCCTCCCCTCACCAGCGCCGCTTCCAATCTCACACCCTTCACAGGTCCAGCCTCCAATCCCACACCCTTCACCGGCGTCGCCTTCCCTCACCGGCGTCGCCTCCAATCACACAACGTTCACCGGCGCTACCTCCGCCACCTCCTCCACTCGACCCACCACCATTCTCCGTCCATTTCTCCCGCAGCCCTAGAACTCGATCTGTCTCACCGCTAGCCCATCCAAACTATCAGACCCCGCCTCGTCGTCCCTCCGCTAGCCCACAAACACAGCCAATCTCCTCCACCACCGCACCCCCTCAACTCTCAAAGCCTTACACGCACAGCCAAAAATGGGTGAAAATCACCCTCAACCTGAATTTTAGGGTTTCTAATTCTACAAGAAAGAAGAATACTAACTTTTTCACGCGTTCACCGACGGCGGCGGCGGGAACAGAACCCGGTGAAGTGGAGGGGGAGGAAATGTTTAAGTGAGTAGGTTTTTGAATGGATAATGATTGAGGGAAGTAAATATGGGGAGAGAAACAAAAAAAATAAAAGGAAAACAACAAATAATACAAGTACATATACGTATTTAGGGCGTAACTGGTAAATACCGGGTGAGATATAGTAACACCCTAAAAAAAGACAGATTTAAAAGGAAAAGGCTGAATTTGATTCTGAAAAAAGTAAAAAAAAGTACATAATATATAGTGTCTCGAAAAAACTAATAAACTGGCTTAAAAATAAAGCTGGAGTTAAAATTTCCTACCAAACCATTGTTTGGCTCCGAAATTTTCATTTTTGGAGTCAAATTAAACTTTTTTTGGTACTATTCAATCCTGTTCAAATTTTACAATTTTTGCTTCAAATACATCATTTATTACAGTCACTATTTCTAACCCTATTAAAACCCAAAAAAAAGCTCTCAGAAACATGTTTGGCCAGTTCATCAAGAACTGGCCAGATCCGAACCCTCTTCTTCATCTCCATTTTCATCTATGAGTTGAGGGATGTGATGGTGGACAGAAATTTAACAGTTGAACAGCAACAAGAGGTTGCCCATTTCCTTGTCCAAAATATCAAAAATGGGCAAATAAAGCACAGTGTGCATGTTTAGGCAGCAACAAGGTGGCCTGTATCAATAAGAACCATCAGCACAATCTGGGCACGAGTGAGGCAACAACTCACCATTGGTCAATTAGTGAACGCTCGTTCAAGAAGGCACAGGCAGTGTGGACCTAACAAGAAGCCGATCGACCTGGTGCCTTAATGGCGCTTCCATTGAGAGATAGGTGAACCTGCAGGAGCACAGTAGCATGTTTACTCATGGGCAAGAGCACAGTTCAAAAAGCAATAGCAAACAAAGAAATCATCAGCCACACCAACGTTGTTCATTCATGTTTGACACAAGCATGCAAATAATCAAGGTTGGAATGGTACCTAAGCAAGTTGAAATGCAACATGATGTTCAAAGTCATGTACAATGTCATCCATATTGAAAAGAAGTGGTTCTATCTCACAAAGGCAACAACCAGGTTCATTCTAGACTCTAATGAACTAGAACCATACAGAATTTCTCAAAGCAATCATTACATTTCAAAGCTAATGTTTTTATATATTGTATGTAGACTAATATTTGGGCTAGTTAGTAATGTCATGTTTGATGGAAAATAGGGGTAAATCACATATGAAGTACGTAGCAGCAAAGTACACAACAGTGAATAGGCCTAAGGGTACCCTGGTTTTAACTCCCATTCAGTCAATTAATAAAGAAGTCATTAGGTATAAACTGATTTATGAACTCATACTAGCCATAAAAGCAAAATGGACACCATGGGCTAGTAAATAAATATTCATACAATAAGACAATCCCCATCCCATATTTATGCTAATAACCCTAATTTTTTTAGCTGTAGCCACCTCAGACGGGTTACATATCCAATTAGTGTGCCAACCTACCAAATCACCCGACTTGAACATTCTAGACCTATGATTTTTTGCCTCAATTCAGAGTTTGCAATACCAAAACTCTAGTACAACCCTAGAAGGTTTACTAAGTGATGTGAATGTTACATTTGAAAGAGAGGATTCTAAAGTAATAGACGAGATTTTCCGAAGTCTACAATGTGTCATGGTAGAAATAATGAAGTGCAGGGGTGAGAATGAATTGAAACTGTTACATATGGGGGAAAATCGTCTAAGGAGATTCGGAATGCTTCCACACAACATCGTTGTGGATTCTGAGCTGGTAAGGAGCTGTTTGCAATATCTGATCGGGATTGGAAGGACCGATAAGGTTAGGGATCTGATCCTAAGTATGGAACTTGGTCAATGAAGGAAGAATCATCTTAATTTTGTAGGGTTGTGCTTCTAGAATTAGTTCTAGGGTAAACATACAATGTATTTTGTGGATATATATTTATAGAGCAACCTTGTAAAAGATGGGATGGCTGAAATCCCTTTTGAATGCAAAGTGCATAAGCTTATGTTTAAAACTCTAAGAATGATGTGAGGCAAAAAACAAGGCAGGTCCAGAATATACACACAAAGGCAAGTCAGGAACACACAATCAATAATAACAAATAAGGGACAAACATCATAGACTGACATCCTAATGTTTTTTTTACAAAACATGGTTGCTGGCTAATTGTTTAACTGAACATGTGTCATCATAGGTGGCTGTCAACTAGGTAGGATCACAAACACAAATAATCCGAGCGCTGTTTTTAATCACAATTATGCCCCTCCAAATTTTAGATCAGTCCATAGACTAATAAGCATGGTTGCATGTAGTATTAATACATCACATCTTCATCATCAATAAGGGTCAAGCATCACACACAACACATATTCGACATGCATGCTATGATGTATAAAACATAATCACATGTTATTGCTCAATTCACAGCCCCAGATCAGAAACATGCCAAGCCAGGTTCAGTGCAAATTAAAGACACATAAGCAAGGTTGCATATTTAAACATAGAATGAAACATAGTTGCTGCCTTAGCAAAAAAAAACTGTACAATCCTGCACATAAAAAGACAGAGAGTTAGATTGATGTTAACATCTAAAACATAATTGAAGAAGAAGTAGTAGTCATAAACACAACCTGATAGTAATGAATCTATTTATTATCATAAGGCTTAGACTGTGGCTCAAAGCCATCCCTCAGAGTCTTTTCATACATATCATACCACTCACAGCATACATGGGAAAAGGCAACCTCATTTTTCATCCAGTGTCTATCTTTAGGAGGCAGTTCACGTTTAGGCCATGAACCAGGATATAAGCAAGCCCCGGTTTCAAAAAACGGCTTACCATATTTAGGTCTCTCATTGCCCTTATAATAGGCTGAAGAATGAGGGTCGAAACCTGAATTAGAATCAGATTCAGGTTCAGTCAGGGGCAGTGATTCATTCAGGGGTTTTGGTTCGAGGGGGCCTGTGATTCAGGCAGGGGATCAAGTTTAGGGGGTGGCTGTGATTCACAGTTTGAGAAGGAGGGAGGAGAAATTAATAGAGCTGAAATGTGTGGCAATGGGTGTATCTCAACTGCTATCTGAATAATAGTTGAAGGGGTCTAGTGGCTGTGAATCAAACTCACTTTCAGGTTCATTCAAGGAAGGGCAAGGGGCAGATGTTTCATACCAAGCTGACACCCTATCACGAAGATCCATGAGGATTGGTAATTGGGTTAGGGTCTAAAAGACTAGTTGGTTAATAAGTTTAGGGTTTCAGAGATCAGGGTTCAAGGTAGAGATAACTAAATAACAAGAACAATCTCAGGGTTGGGTTCAAGGCAGGGGTAAGGGAACATGAACAACGAACTAGTAAATACAAGTAAAGAACAACAATTTGAACAACAGGTTTGATAAAAAAATAGGACATGCACAAATGTAATGGAGCAAAAAATGCAGTAGAGAGTGTCAAAGATGAACAACAGGTTAAATACAGGGGAGAAATACAAACTAAACACAGATTAGACACCTAAACAGCAAGAACAAGCTAAGATCGTGGCTTCAAGGTAGGGGTAAGGGAACATGAACAACGAACCGATTAACACAAGTAAAGAACAACAATTTTGACAACAGATCTGGTAAAAAATAGGACATGCACAAACGTATTGGAGAAAAAAAGCAGTAGACAGTGTCAAGATGAACAACATGTTGTAAATAAGGAAGAAATACGAACTAAACACAGATTACACACCTTTCTAACTAGATTTATACTCTAAAAACCTAACATTAACATGACATGAGATTATAATCACAAGAAAAAGGAATAAAATGATAAGAAATTTACAGATCTACACTAGGTATGAACATGCAAGACCAATTTCACACATTAAACATGAAAAATGTAGGTAACAAGTTAACAATACTCAAAAACGGAGAGAACAAGTGCGGAAAACCGCTCAAAATAACCAATACGAACTAAATCAGACTAGATGACAACAACATGTGAGTCAAAATCGAAAACCTGGCAAACCAAAAAAAACAGATGTCAAATGAAACTCCCAAATAAATTGATCGAAGCCCTAACCCGGAACCAAGATAAAGTTCTAAAAACTCATATCCAAAAAACTTATTCACATTTTTGAAAACCCCCAAGTACAAAACACAGAAACCCTAATGGAAAAAGAAGAAGCTGTGATGAACATGCAAATACGAATCAAAAACTAAGATTAAACACAAGAACAACATTTACAGAGCTGAGAACATTCAAAAAGCATAGCGGAAGAAGAGAGCAGCGGCTAGGGTTTGGTGGATTGAGAGAGAATGAAGAGGAGAGTTGTTGAATTTATGAGAATAATGAGAGAGTTAGGAGAGTAATAGCAATCAGAGGGAAAATGTGAATCATTGAGAGCAATAATGGAGTAAGGAGAAGAGTGAAGGACGGGAGCATGTGATAATGTCAGACATCTGGGGTAAATTGAAAATTAATTCAAACGCCACCCTCTGAAATGGAAACACGTGTAAATGGAGAGAATAAATCCTTAATTAATCAGCCATTAAGGCTGTAAATAAGTGGCGGTCCAGGGTTTTTTTAATCTTTTTACAAATGAGCTGAATTTGGTAAAAGCTTATCTTGTGCAATTTAGGCCGGGATAGCCCAAAATGGAAAATGTGTAGTTTAACCTGGGATGAAGGGAGTATCATTAATTCAATACTTCCCCCGCCACCACCTCTACTGCTCCACCACCTCTGCTGCCGCCACCTCTATTACTACCTTCTCCGTCGCTCCACCATGCCACCTCCTTCACTGCTCTGCCACGCCACCTCCTCCTCTTCTCCCCCACCACCACCATTTCTGCCCACCATCCATCTCAACCCTTCATTCTCCTCTTCACCACACCACCTCCTCCATCATTCCCCAGTCCGTCACCCAAAATTTCAAACCCTTAAATATTATATTGGATGTAATCTCAAACCAAAATCCATCATCGATTCGCCGCCTACAACGTCTAAGACTGAGACTGGTATGAGACTTGGCCTCGGGTCTGCAGGAGAAGAAAAGAAGAGAGAAGAGGAAGAAAAGAAGAAGTTGTGGGAGAAGAAAAGCTGTGGGAAAATGAAGAAGCCCGCATGTCGATGTAATCTCAAACCCAAATATGTCGCCGATCCGTCTGAGACGAAGAAAACAGAGAAGCCGCGGAAGAAGAAAAGAAGAGAAAAGAGGAAGAAAAGGAAAAAAAATGAAAGATGAAGATTAGGGCTTTAAGGGGGTATAAAGGTAATTTCAATATTTTTTTATTCTTTTAATTTTTTACAGAGGGATAAAATGGTCGTTTCATCCAATTCCGGCCTAAATCTGCCAGAAAGGGTATATTTACACATATACTTACTATCTAGGGTTATGTTTGCATTTTTAATTATCAAAAGATTATATTTGCACTTATTTAAATTAGGTAGGTTTATAAATTCACCTTTCTCTTTTCTTTTTGGAAAAAATAGTGCTTGTAGTCATGGCTTATGAAGAATGAGTTTTTTTTTCACAAGTTCATCCATTTGAGGATTGGATGAGATGGAGAGAAGGTGCAATTGGAGAATGAGTTCGGATTCTTTCATAATTGTACCATTTGGATCATCGTCCTCTCCGAGTAGGATAGAAGATGGTGCCTAAGGAGGTCGTTCTTCAAATTAAGGGCCTTTGCCTGATTTGGTGCTGAGGATGGCGTCAATGTGGAGAAGTCTAGACAGAAGGGACTAAATAAAAGAAACTATTCTAGTCTTGAGATGGTGACGATATTAGCGAAGAACTATTGTAGTTGAAGAAATTGTTCGATCCTGACAAGCCTTTAGCTAAGTCTATTATTGATAGTGTAGTTGTACGTTGTATTCCTTAGCTTTTATAATCTTTTGATATTTCTGGTTTATTAAATATCATTTTTCTTTTATTCATGTATCTCCCCGCCAAACTAGTTTGTTGGTCTTTTCATCGAATTTACTTCCAAAAATTCACTCTCAATATTCATTTTTAGCATAATAGTTACACAACGTATATGGGTGGTATATATATGATGCATCCAATCTAACTTAGCTAAATCTAAGCATACGTGGTGGCCACTTAGCTAAACTACGGCAGTTCACCCTATCCACGAAGACCTGAAATACAATAACGCTACTAACTAGCAAACCGTAGAAATAGCGGAAGACATCACTCACAACGACCCCCGATAGCCGGACCACAATCCAAAGATATGAGCATGATAACTGGACCATGATCACACTATTGAAGAGTTATAAATAAAGATATACAACACCGGAAAATGTAAGTGAACTCTAATACTAATTACACTTATGAGAGGACTATACTGACTTGAGCATTAGATCTCCCTCCCCGAGACTAACCCATGAACAGTGACAAGTACTTGAAGAAGCATGAACTCTCTGTGGGTTGATTCTCAGCACTATCATTGTTCAAAAGCAATTTCCCGCATTAATGACGCCGTCTGTGGGGAGTGAATTTTTTCTTTTTGAGTTTTGATAGTTCTTAGGAGAAATCGGGGTCTATGTCGGAACTTCCAACCATAAAACAAACACCTAAACAAAGCTGATAATTCCGGGACCTAGTATACAAATAGGCGAAATATCACGTTTCAACGGCGGTACTTCGGTATCTTACTAATTAATCCATCCAAGGACGACTCATAGTAGAGGTACGCCTATGTTACAATTCATCTCTATTCAAAATAGATATGTAGTGCGAAACTATATAGAAAATTTATAAGGAGGGCCAAGACTGTATAGGTCACTCGGCCACAACCAAATACATACTCTGTTAAGACTGAATTAATGAATGACTGAATTATAAGCATAAGGGTAGTTGTTTCCTAATCAAACGAAACCAAAGATTAATCAACTAAGTAATTAGACGAGAACAACTAGTAATATCATGATATACTTAGAAATAGGTTCACGACTAATAAGATACGACCTTAAAAATAACGCAACTGTACATTATCAGTTAGAGGGTCGCAATTCATACCACCCATTTTGAACCTCAATTGGGACTACTTAATGCACCAGCCTGGTCCATATTGTAATCTTAAAATGTTTCGTTAATGGAGGAACATTTTATACTACAACCAATAAAGCCTTACTACTTGTTTCCTTTTTAAGGAAACTAACACTAACAAACTTAATAAAAGCGAAGCAACCATAGAGTCGCCCAAACACAATAGCCAAAAATAAAATAAGAAAACTCATAATAATCGAAAAATACTTTATCAAATTGAATCTTAGATTTATACAAAATGTAAAGATTACAACAAAAAATTTCGCTTAAATATAGAAATCTCCTCTAAAGAAGAATTACAAACGATTATCCGTGAACCCATTACATACATATATAACTGTCTAATTCCCTAGTAGTAGTTTCTGAAAAGGTCATAACAGCCCCTCCAAGATGATTTCTTCCGGCGATATTTCTCCACAAGGACCGCAAAATCTATGGGACGAAGAGACCACAATGTTTATTAAGTGAGATAGGAGCAAAAGCAAGAACGACCACTCATTCTCCCACTGTACAACCTCTATTCCCCACCCAACAACCTGATAAACACGTGAAGATGCACCATCCTCTTCATCAAGTAGAGTAGATATACTGGCAAGAAAGGGCAACTCATTGTTCCATTATATGTACTCTACCCTATAGTCCCGGTCAAACGAACTCATGAAGGAACTCTTACTTCACAAGTTCTTCAATCGAGCAGCCCATTTTCTTCTCTCGGGTTAGCACCACGAGTTTGAATGATTCCCTCGTGTTAGTTTCCTTCAACCCCAAAGATCCTCTCATGCACAGGCAACGGATTTGTTGCATCCTTCACCTCGGATCCAAACTTAACAAGCTGGGCATGAGATACTGCAAAAATACATAAGCGTGCTGTTATTTTTAAAACCATAACAAAACTTATAAAATACCCAAATAACTACCAAACTTATAGTAAGCATGGGGATTTTCAGGACATCCCTTAATAGATATAATCCAAGCTTGCACCACCACCAACCGGGACAATCCCTTATACTTTCCCATGTATGCATGACAGTTTATCACAATAACGGTGAGGTTCCTAACCAAGATCCCTGATTGCTCTGACATACGTATCCCTATACCTAGCAAATCCATTTATTCTTGAAATATCACAAACCACCACCATCATAGGAACTATTTCTAATAAATGGTTCATTACACTACACACATTCACAACTCACTCAGAGGTCCAAATTTTACTTCTCTTGGTGCTTATAACCCCCACAACGCACAGAAAATCCATAAGGACTTAACAAGACAAATACATTAGGAAAAAAATTAGCTTTTATAGGCATCCAAAATGTCTTGATAAAACAAAACACCACCAATAACTCTCTGGAAAAAGATGCGTCCTTTCAACTTTTCAAAAAACTAACCAACCATTAATTAAACCTTGGAAAACGGAATGTCAGAATCATGTACATGTTCTAAAGAAAAGAAGCTGAAAAACTTACGCTTACGTGGAATACTTATCCACTCAAAAGCCCACTACCTAGGATATAAGGAAAACCGTTTATCTCTGGTCCCATAAACCAACTATTACACATTTCCCCATATCTAACATATACACTTATCATAAGTACACACACTACAAACAATCTTTTAAAAATCTTTCAAACAATCACACACACAAACACAATTAGATCTTAGCTTCACAGTTCCTAGCCATAACCTCACTAAGAGTCATCCACATAACTAACACTAAATCTTGATAACTGATGGGCACACTGGCATCGTTAAAATCGGTGCACAAATCAAAGATAAAATTTTAATTTGCTATCCTATTGTTGCTAGCTACTAGAAAGTGGCAAGTTGGGATCGTCCTTGGAGAAAAAAGATCTAATTGAAAGTACATGTAGCACACAACACACACGGGTATCACCAAGTGTGTGCACTACAATTGGGGATTGGGGGGGGGGGGTTGTTTGAGAACAAGTTACCAACTAACAATATGGAAGATATAAAACTATTTAGCATGCAAGGTTACTAAAAAATAGTAAAGATAATAAAAAGGAGACTTGGGGACATTTACTTCACATGTTTAACTATTCATTGATCTTCGATTCATATTCAAATCCTAGAAGTATGTCCTATCATAATTTCTTGACCGATCTTACCCTGTGGAGACCTTGAAATCATTGTAGATTATCCCTGTTCTCAACTACACGACCACACCCTCTCATTCATCTCTCACCTCCCTTAGTTTATCTAGGGATGCACACACACGACCACCTTCTAGCCCTTAGATCATGTACAATGGCGAAATCACAAAGAAACCACTCTTGTGGTTTATTTCCATTAAATATTTAATTTCTCTCTTTCACTTCACCAAAATCAACCACAAAGAAATCACTTCATTTTTAACTCCACAACGGTAGAAACCACTTCATGGACGCCACTTGATTTTCTCCGTCTTACTCATTAATTTTACTTTTAATATTTAATTTAAATAGATTTTCCTACCCAAAATAAATTGAAATGTGAAATTTAATAATACAATTTACCTCACTTAATTTTTCTATATCATACTTATTAATTTTATCATTAGGACAACCCAAAATAAATTGAAGTGTAAAATTCAATAATACATTTTTAAATTTAAAATTTTAATTTCATTTTTAAAATTTAATTTCACTTCCCTAAAATTTTAAATGGAAAAAACACATATTTAAAATTTAAAAAGAATATTTTTTTAAAATATAACATATGATTTTTTTAAAAAGGGAATGGATGCATGTAGGACACGTGTCCAATCATGAGTTGACACATGTTCCCAATGGGGGACAAGAAAAGGCACGCGGGCCCAGTCACATAGGACTTTGTTAGTATGAAACCAAAGGAGTGGTTGCTTATTTCTCCTACCGCTGATCGGTTTCTTTCCAAAGAAACCCCTATGAAACCCCTATTGTGGGTTTTTGTGGGTTTTTTGTGGTTTCTTAGTAGTCTTTTTTCAATAAGATACCACAGAGAAACCCCGTTGCACATACTCCCCCGAAGTTAGTCCACTCGAATCCACAGTAAAATAGGCAAACTTTGAAAGTAGCATTACACTCCGAGACCCCGTGAAAACCTATTCTAGAAAGTCACTAGCACCTTCTAGAATATTAATATCTCACCATACTCTCTAAGATCATAGTGTCATCTTAGTTGTCACAAACTCGGGAGATGACTTTCGAAACTAATCCTCATACCTGATATGGCCCCATTCTTAGACGGTTATGACCTAGGTGTACCTCCAAACCCATATCCCCATATGCAACAAAGGTCGATATGGTCCCATTCTCAGACGATAATGGCCTAGGTGTCGATCCTTACTCGTAACCCCATATAGCAGGCAGCCCACGACTAATCCAATTCAATCTCCAAGCCTAATTTAACCAATAAATTAACAAGCATGCCTAGTTTTCCCTCCTAAACACAATCTCAATATCAGTCAAAGGCCAAATCGAAAAAATGATAAAACCTTCCTGGGTTCATTCCCTAGCATAGCACTAAATCATGGCATAATCACGATTAGTTGTATTTACTAAACTTAATTATGTCATAATCATATACAATAAACACAAGCAATCATGATAATCAAGTAATTTGATAGGAGGAATCTAAAATCTCACAATATGTTAGCTAAACATGCTTAACAAATGTAACTAAGCACTAATTTAGCCTAATCTACTTAAACCCATAGTAAAACATGAATTAAACATGATAAAAGAAGATAAATAATTGAGCATTCAATGTTCAAACTAGTGTTTTTACCCAGGAGTTTGAACCTTGTTTAATGTACAAATAATGGCTTTTATATGTGGGAAGAGAGAGAAAATGAGTGCAGACTAGTTAAGCCCTAGTCAAGGGTCTGTCGTGGACCGATAAATTCTTCACAGTCTATGACGAAGAATTATCATTTTCCTGCGAACAAGCGTCGCGAACATTGTATATTTCCATGGTTCGGGAGCCGAGAGTGGGTTTGTCTCTTCGCTTAAAATTCTGAGTGCCGCAGATCGAACAATAGTGCACGGTTTGTGTACTGGGCCTTCTTTGTGAGCTCTGCTGCGGACCATGCATTTCTGCATAAATTGCGACTGAAGCTTCCTTTTTCTTCCTTCCTTCACTCATTCTATTCTTCCTTCCTACTCCAAACAATCTTCTACAACTTATTTAGTGGTCTTTATTCTTCAATCATCCTTGCGAATGACCTTCTTCCAATGACTCGATCTATGCTAAGCATCCAAATCATCAATTCTCGATCCAATTATAAAAGGAACTAAACTAAACAATAAAATGCTTAACAACATAGGGGAATTAGAGTGAATAACCACGAAACCCACAAAAACATCTAATTGGCAATCATCAAGGTGATTCCAATCCCGTAATTGGCAAAACATCTAATTTACTAACTAAAAAGCCACAAAACAGAAAGAAAGTGAGTGTCAATTGTATTAAAAAGATAACATAAATGTGTCTCATCAAATCTACCACGCTAGACCTTTACTCGTCCTCGAGTGAGAATGAATAAACTCCAAGGTAGTTTTCTAAACTCTACCCCATGAAACAATTTGACTCCTCTTATGTTCTAGAACTACCTTAACCCAACACTCAAATAATCAACCACCCCTTACATCCCGATCTAAAGAGTTCTACCCATAAACATAAACAAAAAGCATACCATATAAAAATAAGGTATGAGAATCTAAAATAAAGTAAGATGAGGCTTCATCTCCCCGAAAGTTCACCAAGGAGGCAAAATGAGCCTTCGGAATTTTCAGTTTCTAACGCTTTCTCTCATTTTTCCTGGGAGCCCTCTCGGGTTTTCATCATGGCCTCTTGTTCTTACAATCCTCACACCTTACCTTTTACCTTAAGATTTAGGACTCTCATTTTTTGCATATGTTGCCTTTTCGAGTATTCAACTTACCCCCCACCAATGTTGCCTTTTCAGATTTTCAACTTAGCAGGATTCTTTTTCTTTTTCAATTTTTCAATTTTTTTGAATAAAAACACCCCCAAAGGAGCTCCTGTTACAACCAAATCAAGTTCAACACAAAACAAAACAAAACTTAACAAACATTGCTAAATGGAAAGTATTTTAATTTTCCTCCCACATACTTAAACTATGCATTGTACCCAATGCATACAAACAATCGAGAACATGTGTGAAATAAGGGAAGAAGGATACTCACACTAGGACCGGGAGGGTCCCGCTCTATTATTCCAGACTGTGCATCGGTGCTCTCGCTCTTCACACCGCTGCCTCTGCCTCTGTGCAGGGTCAATGGGATGCTCTTCACACCGCTGCCTCTGCCCCATGAGCATCCCCATACTCTCATCTTGGACGTCAACCCACTAGTCCGTTAATTGGATCTCTTACTGAACCTGCTTCATAATAGAGGCAACTCTCTGCCCCCAACTGCACATATCTTGGCCATATTCATAAAGTTACTGACCATACCCCTCTAGCCCATAGGTAAAATCATCAATCTTCTGACCAAATCCCTGAGTTTGTTGGCTATGGCCGTGAAGCTGTTGATCGAGAAGCTAAAACTACTCCAAAGGTCATGTGGTGGGGCCAACTGTGGCTAAGTGGGCCATTCATTCTTCTCCTCAGATGCATCCGGTGTTTGCAACGTGGCCTGAAGTTCTGATACATATCGAGCATCTGGGGCAAGGCATAAGTCATCCATCTAGGTGTGGTTTGAAATGACTATTTCATTGGCTTGTGGAAATTCCATGAATCGGGATACCCTACTACTACCACATAATTAACCATGTGAAGCGGTTCTCCAAAGTGGTACCAGTAAGCATCCTAGCTTCTAGCAGCTTCTCGATGGTGTACCACATGCCCAAATGGTCGTGCCCAATTGGTCGAACACCCTTGGGTCAAACATGTCTTAAGCGTCGGGTCAACAGTTCAACCATTTCACCCATGGGAATCCTTCCATCTCTCCTAAGGACAATCATCAAATAGCTTTGTACAAAAAAGTCAACTAGATCAAAGCATTCCACTCCTACTGTTGACATTGAACAAATAAGTCTGACATTATAACTGTTGCATTGCAATCTCTCTCCATAACAAAAGAATGCCATGGAAAGGAGGCGGTGAACATATATCGTCATGGGATGGACTATCAAAGTACTATTTCCTTTGTTGTTTTGCTCGTTCTTGGCGAGCTTATACCCGAAATCACTCAAAGAGTACTGTGAAACATTTTTGTCCGCTCTTAGAAGGTCATCTATGTATTTCCAAGCAAATGCCATTGCAACTTTGCAGTTTGTCATCGAAAACTCCTCATAATCTAAGTGGAAAGTGATGTACTCATACCTTCTTCATCGACCCCCTGCTCTAGTGTAGCCAAGAACTTTAGTTCCCAATGTTTAAAATTTGGGGAATTGCATTCCATGAATCCTCGAATCCCACATTTTTTAGAAAATAGTGCACTAGTTCCAAAAGGCCCAGTTGCTCTAGCATTGTCTTGCAGGCAAACTTGGTTTCTAACATCACTCGCCCATTGTGGGTGGCGTTCTTCCGTGTCTAAACGATGTCCCATGTGTTGTTTTTCAGCTCCATGCGGTTGGGCTCATGAGTGAGAGCTCGGGGTGAGCTAGATTTTTCCATTATACTTCTCTTTGGTCCCATCTGAGTGATAATCAACAGAGGAGAGTGATATTAATACAACAAAAAATAATCCCACCAAATTGTTGTGCAGAATACCTGAGAAAGAACAAGCAAAGAAAATAAAGCGAAAGACAAAACATCGAGAATTTACGTGGTTCACCAATTGGCTACATCC
>JAULKM010125818.1:0-20185 GCA_032355605.1 Rubia tinctorum | reverse complement strand
GTAAGTGAAAGTTTGTGAGTTTGGGTGCTTGGTTAGGGAGGATAGAAGAGGGTTGAGAGACATAGTGTGTTAAGAGACAAGTTTAGCTTTCTCGGAGTTTAGTCTCTTAATGGCAGCCTTTGTTATTCCCGCCCTTGTCATTGTCGAAATCTGGCTCATCTCCAACATCTCATTTTCCTTTCTTAGTTGTCCACTATGGATTGCATCCCTTACACGTTTTCCTCCAAACAATGTTTATCTTTTTTTAGGGTTTTATTTGTAGGTGCCACTTTCAACCACATGTCGTACATTTTCTAATAGGCGATGTACACGTCTTCATCATTTATGACATTGTCTTCATCATCACCCGAGGAGTATACTTCATGATCTGTATGCAACGTTGGATCATCAAGGGAGTCATTCTTAACAATTACCTTTTCTTTTCCATCAAGGTTTGAACAACAGACTTCTCCTGCTTGGACAATGTTGGAACATCCGACCTCTCATGCCTTGACAATGTTGGAACATAAGTTCTCTTCTGCATGGTCAATATTGGAACAACCAGCAGTATCCAAACCACTGTGAAATGTTACTCTGAAGGCTACATATTTGCTGGTAAGTCCCCCATCAATCTCCTCATCTTCATTTTCACTCCATAAGGTGACATAGTATTTTCTGTGAGTCTTTCGAGTGTTTGCACATTCCGCGTGGATATGTCCAAAACCCTCACATTATATACATTGAATTCTACCAGATTGTCTTGACTCTCTAGTTTGATTCCTTGAAGATTGCTGCATTGACTGTTCCATCCTTAGACCATGGAAGTGGCTGTAATCTTGAAACCGTGGTTTGTTCCCATAAAATTTTTCTTGGAAATTTATCCTTACTAGTTTCTTCAGTAGCCTTGAGATTTTTTTTGTGATAGGGGAAGGTTCTTCATTTCCATCATCATTGTCCTCATCTTAATTACTTTTTGACGACAAAGTTTTGAATAACAAATCCTTCTTTGACTTCTTCATTGGATATTCCAACGTCATCTCAAAAGTTTGTAGTGATCTCATCAGTTCATCCAAAGTAAATTTGGAAACATCCATTGCTTCTTCTATTGCCACCACTTTAATAGAAAACCTTTGGGGTAGTGATCTTAGAGTTTTTTTCACAAGTTTAAAGTCCTTGTCTATCTTTCCCAATTGATGTGGCAGACTGGTGATATCTCTAAGATTTACATTGAGCAAGGTGATCATCTCATCTTCTTCCATCCTCAGCTCTTCAAACTTCATGGCCAACATCTGTAGCTTTGAGTCACGTATGTGGCTCTTTCCCAGTTTCCCCCATGCATTGTTAGTAGGATATCCCATGCTTTCTAGATCTGATAACATGTAGATATGATTTTAAACTTATACTCATCTAGTACTGTGAAGATATCCTTTAATTCTCTAGAATTTTCCAGTCCCGCCATTTGTTCTTCAGTTTTTCGTAATTCTTTAGACTTTAGCACTAGTTCTTTGGGTTCTCCTCCAACACCGATGCCTATAACTAGGTGTTTCCATTCGGTTTCCACATAGTGCCAAGATAATTCATCCAAGGAATTTATGAACACTCACATATTTGCCTTCTAGTAAGTGTAATTTGTTCCCTCCAACAGTGGTGGCTGAATTTTGAGGCTCCTTGTCCTGTCGATATTGGTAAAACCGGATCACACTTTCCTTGCCAAAAACCAAGGTAAAATAAGTTACTTACTTATGATACTTAATGAAATTTTGGTTTTACCAATTACTTTGTTGAAACCAATAATTAGTCCCTATTAATAATTTAACCAAGTATGAAAAACTGTAAAAGTTGACACACTAGACTTGGTTACATGGTTTGGTGAATTCACCTACGTTTGTGAGGCCTAGCCCAATTCAGAAAAAATCCACCAATCAGAAACGATATACAACAGAGCAACTCATACAATATCACTTATCATTATTAATTATTGTGGTATATTTTGCAAGGTCCTCTTGCTGCTGATCAGACTTGATCAAACTATCTCTTATCTCAAAACTTGTTGATGCTTGATCTCCTCTTCCCAGGGAATCAAGGCATGTGCTTATGAACTTTTAGTTATTTTAATAACATATTAATGTGAAGGAAGTGGATCTGAATGTTCTCAAGAATATAAAACATGTAACTCGGATTTTCTCAATGAAATACACTGGGAAGAGAGAAACTGCGTGTTTCCTTTTTAAAGCCGTAAACTAACTCATGGAGTTATAATTTATTTCGAAGTCATCATGCTGAAACATTCTTTCTTCAACTCTATTTTTGATGACTTAGCATATCAAATCTAGCCCCACGAAAATAGGGATTATCCAATCCATAAAGATTTGTTTTTTCCAATCAATCTATGTGCTGGACTTAGAAACCAAATCATATTAAACTTTTTATTATGAATATAATCAATCTATGAGCTGGATGTTAACTAGACTTCATCTTCAGTTTCTTTTGAAGTTCCAACATGAAATAGTTTTCCTTTTCTTAAAGCATAAGAAATTAAAAAATGACAATCTAAAATATAGGTCAAATCACTCTATACTTTACAAAAATCTAAAGTTTTAGATAGATTCAAATTAATTATATGCATGATATTCGAGATTAGACAATGGTAGAGAATGAAGAGGAGATATTTGAGAATTGAAAGCTGAGAGAGATGAGAGTGCAGAGTGGAGAAGGAGTGATTGGACTAGAGGAGGTGAGACGTTGAGTGGTGGTGGTGAATATTAGACTGGTGGCGGTGGCAACTCTTGATGGAGGCTCCGCTTATGGTGGTAGTGGTAACTCTAGAGGCTCTAATTTGCTTTAGGATGCAGAGACAAAAGGAGGGGAGAGGAGGGGAATGGTGAGTTGAATGACAGAGATGCCATCTTGGGTTAAAGAGGGCTATGGGAAGGAACTATGCCCATTGAGGGAAATTTTAAGTTTGTAAGGGTAATCATGTTTAAGATGTTAATTTATTTTTTTCTAAAAGTGAAATTTTGGAGATTTGTCTAGGAAAGTGTTGAAATATATCTCACATCAGTTTCTTGCAAGGATAATGACAAATATATAAGGTATTGGGTCACTTCCATTTAGTGTCAATTGGTTTTAAGATGGAAGCCAAAGATAGCTTGAAATTTAACATGGTATCAGAGCCCATGACCCTTTACATCCATGTTTGCACAATGATTAATAACGATACACACGAGGGGGCAAGATAGAGTCCTACATTGGTGGTTGATGAACTTATAACTCAATATATATAAGACCATGGGTTAGCCTTACATAATACCAATTGGGTTTTATGATAGGAACCCATGATTCTAATATGGTATCAAAGTCCAGTTTGGGTTATTGAGCCGGTGTGTGGATCCCCTTTAATTTGGCCCGATATGGGCAGTTGAGTGTTTCCGCGTTGGCACGTGAGGCGGCGTATTGAAAGATATATCCCATGTCGGTTTCTTACGAGGATAATGACTAATGTATAAGGTTTTAAGTCACCTCCATTTAGTGCCAATTGATTTTAACATGGATGCCCAAAATACCTTAAAATTTAACAGACAGACTAAAAAGTAAAGTGTGTAGAATGGTTGGTGCGGGGAGTATTTTTTGTGTGATGCACAGTAAAGTGGTGGTGCTAGAAGCTATTATTGGATTGGATTTTTTCCTACTTCAATTTAAGTTATTTACTTATTTTGATTTAGAGCTACAATTGTAAGAAATTTGATGTATTTTTCATTTGTATTTCTAATTTGTAGGCCTCCTAATGAGGCATTTATTTTGATTAACTATATTCAAAAGTATTTAGGGGATACAAATATGTTGGTTTGGGAGTGGCACTTTGGAAAATGGAAGGAAATTCGTTTGCATGTGATTGCACCTCTTTTTTTTCCTTGAAGCTTGATTGCATCTCTTGTTATGGCAGGTGTAACTAAATGTGCGAGGGATCCTTCGGTCTGTGTTAGAAGATATACGGTTCCCAAGTTTCATGATCGAAACCTAGAGGAAAATGCTGCCTCCATTGTGGAGGTTCGTGCTATTTTGAATTGTAGAGATTTGTTACGGATACAGGAGTTGAAAATTGATTAAATCTAATTTAGCGAAAAATCAATTATCTAATCTCATATCTCATGCATGTAATTAATTTGAATCTATCTAAGAGGTTAGATTACCTTTAAAGCGTGCTTTACCTTTACTGTTGAATTAAATGATAATTACATAATATGTTAAACGATTCAATTAAAATTCTTTATTGTCTAAAATCACAAAATTATGATAACTAGAACATCACAGAAATCACAGTCACTAACCAAAGTGATTGATTCCTATTATAAATGTGTGAGCCGTAGGCTTTATTTATTGAAGAGGTTTAGATTATGGATTTGACAATTTGTCATCCTTTCTCACATTGGATGTAATTCACCATTCTCGACATATTCTCAAACAATGCAAAATTTTTGAGGAAAAATTTGGACTCATTGGGCTACCTTGACTCATTTTACCAAAGTGATGACTCTACCATTATCTCAAAAGAGAGTGACCTAGTCAGCTTAGCCAAGGACCACATCAAGCCCAGTGATGAATTTCCTAATTCAAATACCTTCCTATGCAACATCCAAAGTTGCAATGTACTCATATTTAATTTTTAAATAACTAACAGTGCTTTATTTAGCATTTTTCACAAGCAACTCATTTTCACTATAGACCCAGGAATTTATCTTTAGTCCATTTCAGGCACTTTAACATTTTCTTATCCACACACCAATGTTCCTCACCTTAGTCTATTTTATATTTCATTTTTGTGCTCTAAGCATAAGAGATATAACTGTGAGTACATATAATAACATAAATGATAAACCCTATCCCCTATGCATAAGCGATCATAGTCATTCTCTTTTTTCTCATTAGGTTTCTATAGACACCGAGTCTTTCTAAGAGTCATGCTATGAATTATGGGTAGAAAATCTTTACGATCTTTCATATTAAACCTATGATAAACCTCACATAGTAAGTGTTTTGACCAAGGTCAATCATCCTCTTTGATCTAACTGTTTAGATCTTGATGCCTAATGTGTACTTTGCCTCTCCTAAGTTTTTCATCACAAAACTCTTTCTGAACCAACTTTGGATTTTTGTTTCCAATGTCATTGACATAGAGGACTAGGGATTCAATCATGTTCCCACTGACCTTATTGTACACACAAGATTCCCTAACATTTCATTGAACACCAATCTCTTAACTGCTTCATTGAAATGTATGTTCCAACTCTTTGATACATGCTTCTATCCATAAATGGACATCTGAAGCTCGTATAATTTCAAGTGCTATTTTGGACTATAAAACCCTTATTTGTGTTGCATACACATATTCTTCAAAATCCAATTAAGGAAGGCAGTTTTAACCTTCATTTTCCATATCTCAAAATAAGAATGAGCTGCAATTGTTAGGAGAATTTGAATAGACTAAGGCCTTCCAACTGGAGAAAGGTCTCATCACAATCTATCTCATTGACTTGTTTATACCCTTAAGCTAACAGTCTAGCATTGAAAACATAAATGTCTGGCTTCATCTTGAAGACCCATTTATATCATTTTAGTCTTACCCTTTTAGTAACTCAACCAAATTCCAAATTTGGGTTTCATATGTAGAGTTTATTCCAAATTTCATGGACTTAAGCCATATTGTGGAGTTAGGGTTTGTCAAAGATTAACTGCAAGTTGCAGGTTCATCTCTTGCTAAGAGTATGATTTCATAGTATTAAGTCGCAAGGACATAAATGTACATTTGTCCAAATCCTATACTTTTCTAACCAACTTGGGGCATGAGCGTTTATATTAGTCTCTAAGACTTTCCGTATTCATTTTCACCACTTCACATGAAGGGATCAATGTTTCCGGAACTGATTACTACTCACCTCAAAAGTTATTAAGGTTTAAATTCCTCCCATTTGTCATTTTGAAAAGACGATACTTCTCCAAAAGGGCACATTCTCAAGCAATAAAACACAGTTCTTAGAATGGTTGTAGAAGTGATTTCCCTTTATCTATTTTGGATATCCCACAGAGTGACATTCATCAGACTTGGTGCAACCTTATTGAGAAACCTTATTTCACATATGCTTCACAACCTCAAATATTTAAGAGAAAAGACATTCAAATAACCCTTCCTTCCATATCTCATATGGTATCTTTCCTCCCAATTTAGATAATGTCTATTTCAGTGTGAACACTATCCTTTTAGAAGGGCATGCCACTCAAATGAAATCTGAAAGACTAACTTGACCCATCATTGAACTAACAATATCCATTAAGGTATAGTTTCTCCTTATGAACACACAAATTCATTATTTTGCTCCTACATGATTTAATTGGAAAAGAATGCCACATTCCTTTAGATGGTCAAACAATTCATGACTTAAATATTCACCACATCAATCCAATTGAAGTGTTTCAATTTCTTGGCAAGTATATTTTAAAATTCATTCAGGGACTCCTTAAATTTCTCTAAAGATTTAGACTGGCCTCACATCAAGCAGACAACTATATTCACTCAAATCTCCGGTAAAGATAATGAAGTCATAAATCCACCTTTTGCAGTTGAAAACATTTGGTCCACAAAACACTTTGTTAATATGACCTAATAGTTCACTTGATCCATCATCCATCACTATGAAGGGTGATTTTTTCATTATGCCATCACAATATTTTGCAGGTCTCAATCGACTCAAAGTCAAATGATTCCACAGTACCTTCTAGTCGGAGTCACTGCATGCACTTTATGTTCATGTGGCCAAATCGACACTTCCAGAGGTGTGTTGGACTTGAATAATTTGTTTTTACCCCCTTTAATATTTACATAATAAACTTGTTTATCCATATCAATCAAGTAAAGATAATTGTCTAATTTTACAAAAGCACAACACATCCATTTAAAATGGAACAACCATTGCTCCTATTACAATGAAAACCTCCAATGTCTAACACAGAAATGGTAAATGTTTAGTAGTAACACTTTGATCAAAATAATTATTACATGACCCAATGTAAATCCATAAGGCATACATAAACTATAAGTTCCTATAGTCAATGATGTAACCCTTTATTCATTTCCCTCATGTAGGTTGACCTCTCATCAATCTAAACTCCTACTTTGATCTCTCCACATTATTAAAATTGTGAGAATATGGTATCCAATACCCATCAGTAGAGTTATTAACTACAAAAACTGTCTATGACGTATATAACTGCAATGTCACCTACTCACCCATTCTCAATCCTCTAAGAACTAGGGGCAGTATCCTTTATAATGGTATGTGTATTGCAGTAGAAGTATTGGGACATATTAAGCTTTACAACTTTCTGCTTCCTAGCAGTATGTTGTGTCTTAGGCGCATGGGTACTATGGTTACCTTTGCCCTATCCCACTTCCTCATTTTTCCATTTCTGATTCAGATCCTTTTTGCTTCTGCACCAATAGAACCTTGTTCCCTGTATCAGTTTTGACACTTAACTCGGCTTACTTTAAGCATCCCATGCATCTTGGTCAAAGTCTTTTCATTTCTTCTTAAATGGTTCCAAACCATCATATAGTGAATAGAGATAGATGTAAGTGGCTAACTCTCAGCCATAGGAAAAACCCAAGAATCTCCATGTTATCAAATGATCCAATCATTTTCAAAACATGAGATCCACTAGTTTTCCTTTCTTGATGTTATAATAAAGAATGGTCTTAAATATCTCAAATCTCTCAGCCCTGGCCTGCTCCTGAATCATATCTCAAAGCTCCAGGTTGAAGTTAGTATCTCTGCCTTGCAATCTGGACTTATATTATTCAACACAAGACACTTGACATTGGGGTTTTGAATATCAATGACATACTTCTTCTTCTATTGTATTAGAACTACAATAAAGTTCCTTCGCCAAGTTACTATCATTCAATTCATCATTCCAAAGGATCGAACGTAGATTAGAAGATTTGATGTTTGTTGTTATACACGATTGCTACAATATAGATGAATGCAATAAAAATCATTTAAACATACTAACTTGAAGAAAAGCATACATGCCTTATTAGAATTTATTTAATATTTTATTCTAAACAAATTGGTCCTATGAACAAAATGATTTCAAGACCTTCAAAATTACAAGATCTTAAGTATGGTTTGACTTGTTTTAATTCCTTTTATTTTAGGTGAGCAATCCCATTTCTAATAGTACCCAATATTTCTCTTGGTCGATAGGGTACATCCAATATACTACCTATCCTCTTTTGCCTTAACGTTTGTGAACCCTCACTGATATTGACGAGCAATCCAAAACTAAAATGTAGACCCTTACCCGTATTTGTCCCAAGATTAGAAGTGCCACTCTCGCTTTGGCGAAATCTGTCACTAGTGATCAAGGGTTTAATGGGTTGACTTGTTTTTTAGAAAGGCAAATAGTTGCTTATTATTACTTATGGGACCTTGGATCATTATGTTGATTTGATCATTAGTGAACTAATTTCATAATCATCCCACAAATATAAACCAATCGCATGCTTTTAAAATATAAAGTAATAAAAAATGCTATAAATAAATGCACCTATGTCCCCCTAATCTTGACAAAATTTTCATGTTGTCTGTTGGATCCCATCCTCTGATCTTCTCATCGAACATACAATTTATTTCAAGTTAAATAGTAAAATTAAAAATAAATTTACAACATAACAATAAACGGTACACAGGCCGTATTTATTTATAATACTCTATAAACGACACACATACCGTATTTAAATGTCTAGCAGGGCAATATTAGTCACATATAACCCTGCACTGAATCCAATTTATATATGCATCCATTCATTTTTGAAATGAATGACCCAGTAACAATAAAATTAAATTGGAATAAAATCACACAAAAAATTATTCAATTAACCATATCAAAATAATAAAATTAACTAATTTCCAAGATTATTAACCTTAATTATCTTTTCCATATTTAAAAATTTTAAACTACTAAATAAATTAAATTATTATGCAACCTATATACCAAATTATTCAAGTTAACTATTTTCTAAAATTATTAACCGTAATCATCACCACCAAATATTTTATTATTTTATATTAATAAAATAATTCTATTTAATAATTAATTAAATCCAATAACTTAATTATAAAAAAAATCATTTATATTTAATTTTAATTTCAAAATATAAAAATACTGAAATTCTGTTCACATTTAATCTTAATTTTTTAAATTAAAATTAATCACAGAAATTAAATTAATAAGAAACTGACCCACTAATCATGGCCCTGCCAAGTTCAGACTTTCAATTATTTTTTAATAAAAAAATATTGGACTGAAATCAGCTCGGTTCAATGCAGAACTAAGCCAGTCGGTCTGATCCAGACTTGAACTGGACCAAAACCAGCCTGGATCGCCAGACCAAGAAATGCCTAGAGACATCATTGGTCTAAATACTTCATCACGTAACCCAACCACATGCGATGAAAAACTATAATTCATTAATAGGCCGAACCAAATTAGACCTTCAGTTTGGCCCAGTTAAAATAAATCCCAATTTATACACATCAACAGCCATCAGAGCTACTGTGACAGCCGCCACTGATGAATAGTATTTCCGGCTGTGAATAGTAATTTTTTTAAAAAATAATAATTTTGATTGGGTTTTAATAAAATTAAATCACCCAATAATTACAAATCACGAATCTAAAGACCATATTATGTAAATCTATTTCACATATTGTTTAGATCAAACCAAAACATGCAAGATGCTCCGATACCACTAAACAAAACTGATAAATCTAATTTAAATGAAAATCAATTATCTAATCTCGGACATTATACATTTAATTAATTTGAATTTATTTAAAAGTTTAGATTACCTTAAAAGCGTGATTTACTTTGAAATTTGATCAACCCTAGAGACGAGAATCCCATATATGATTCCTCGATACGTATCCACACAACACGATTGATTTGCCTCCACCCCCATCAGCTTTGAACATTGATCAACAAGAAAAAACCCAGTTTTTTATTCTTCTCTTTACGGCGAGGTTTATTTTCTGAGAAATGGTTGTATTATTTTGTTTTTACCGTCTGAAATGACTGTGGTTCTAATTTTTTATCGTAGTGTTTATTTTTGTAAAGAATATATTTATAAAGAATAAACTTAAATCTAGTAAACCCTAATCCAAGTCCATCTGTGTCTAACTCAGTTAGACTAAATGAGTTATATACGCAACTCTCATATAACTACTATCTGGGCTCCTAGCCCAATAGTAATTTCCTTTATCCAATTTCTTGTCTTGTGTGCGACCCTATAAGTCCAATCATAATAAACTGCATCCCAATATAATTGATACTAGATTATCGAAAATGATTTCCAACTAAACATTCCGATCACTCAAAAATAACTGAATAAATTATCTACGTAATTAATTCCCCGATTATATATCGAAAACACACATTGACTGAAAAATACTATTCTAGGAACTGGAACCCAAAACTTTCTAAAAAAATTAGTTTTAGATCTCCGGTGAATTACTATTGCTCATTGTTAAGTCTTTATTAATATACTCCATCTGTCCCACCAATTTTGGCCTATTTACTTTTTTTCAAGTCAAATTTGGTAAACTTTGACCCTAAATATAAATTAGTATATTTATAATAAAAATATCACTTGAGATATTGTTAGATTCATCTTAACATCTATTTTCTAAATATCAAAATTTTATGCTAAATTGTTACATGTAACTAGAGATATTGACGGTCAAACATGATCATTGAAAATCGTGAAAAAGTAAACATGCCAAAACTGTTGGGACAGAGGGAGTATACATTTGTGTGTGAAATCCGTGCTATCGTATACCCATGGTCCGCTTTCATACTCCCTCCGTCCCATAAATATTAGTTTACTTTTCTTTTCGTCCGTCCCACAATTAATAATATATGTTGAAAATTACTTATAATTACAAAAATCAATTGTCAAATTCCCACAATGTCTCCTATAACTTTAACAACTTTGTCATTAGACCTACTATTTTTTAAAATATCCGTACTTTTTTACAATTATTCTCCTCCACATCAGCTTTCCTGAAATATTATAAATAGACCAATATATATGGGACAGAGGGAGTAGTATTCATTTTCTCTAAATATTGAAACCATATGCTTATGAAAATGAGTAGGTCTCCTGACAAGTGGCATGTCAATAACATATGAGTAGGTCACTGTATTTTTAACTGATATGATGCATTTGTTAAATTACATATTGAATAAACATTCTAAAATATTATTTTTATATTATATATATTTTATATTTTCGCATTCAAATACACTTTGTTATTTTTTACACTTATATAATACAATATTTATTTATTCTTTGAAATTATAATTTTAAGGTAAAAGGTCAGGGAGTCTGTCCATAAACTAATGTACAAACTGCCTTTTCTAAGAATTTGTCTGAGAATTTCTCTATAAAAAAGACCCAGTAATTATGAAGTGGTAATAGAGAAAAGAGGACTATGCTCACTAATCACTATTATCAATCTATTGTGTAGCTCATTGAGTTATTGGGAAATAATTAGTGATATTGAGTGTTATCTTCACATTTTAAATTTCATAGTATAATGTGTCATAATAAGAATTTTTGTAGAACTCGAAACCTAGCCAAGATATGCTTCACAATTGGTGCTGTATTTCCCTTCCTTATCCCATTGCTTATTCTTTTTAATGTAAAAAAGGGTATCTTTTAGATCTTCTTCTTTAGATAATCTTATTTAATTTTAAGCTATCCCAAATGTGTTGATTCAGAACATGTTATCTAGCAAAAGAATGGATATTTTTATGTATATTAAATATATTTTTTGAAAAAATCAATCATTCCAAGATGATGGAAAAACACCCAGCGACGATTACAATTAGTGGAATTGACATCCAACCTAACTAACCTCTAGCAATAACTAACATATCGCTTGGGTGATGGGTCAATATGTTTGACTCGAATCTTTGGCAAACCAAACTTTTTAATCATGACTGGGTGATGGGTCAATATGTTTGCTAAAGCACAAATGTTTATGAAGGTGTTGAAAGATACATCACACATTGATTCCTTTTTAGAATATTGATTAATATATAAGATCTTGGGTAATCAATTGATTTTAAGATTGAAACCCAAATATCTTGAAATTTAATATGGCATCAGATCTAGAGATTTGAGACCTGGGGCCGAGTTAGGTTTATTGACCGATGTGTGGATCCCCTTTAATTTGGTCCGATATGGATCATAGAGTGTTCCAGGTTGGCACGACATGTGAGGGTGCGTAACTGATAACATAGCATATAAAGATCTTGGGTCACATCCACTAAGTGCAAATTGGTTATTTGGTCCGATATTGGGCCGTTGAGTATTTCTGCGGTGACACGTGAGGAGGTTTGTTGAAAGATGTATCTCACATTCGTTTCTTACAAGAATAATGATTAATATACACGGTCTTGGGTCATCTCCACTTAGTGTCAATTGATTTTAAGATAGAAGTCTAGTTGAAATTTACATAATATTAGAGCCAGGTATTTGGGACATGGGCCCGATCGAGTTAAGTTTATTGGGCCGATGTGTTAATCCCCTTTACTATTTCCAACACGGGCTCTAATACCATGTAAAACTGTATAGGAATTGTGTAAAACTTACTTGTATTCACTCAAGATATCAACACGTATTTATGTATAGAATATAATCAAAACTGTGGTAACCAGATCATTGGTTTTACATAAATACATATTCATTGGCCTCTACAACAGTCGATCTTGTTTTTAATCACTTTTTTCCCTTTGGTATCTAGGGACATAGTAAGATCTCCTTTTCTTTCTTCTTCTGTATTGATTTGATTTATAGGTTGATATACTCCAATGGCAGTTATAGTAGTCACTAAGGTAACTGTAGATATTACTTCTTAGCTCTTAAAGCTTGATGGATATGTAGTGGTTACGAATTTGAGATACTTGTTACCTCCCCCAATTTTGGTTTATACTATCTGTGATGGAGAGAAAAGAGAACTCGTAGTAATGCGTATTTATGTTGATAGAAATTAATATCTAATGTGCTCCCCCCGTCGGAGGGTATTTTTAGAAAGAGAACGTGAGACTTTTAATTTTTGATAAGTGAAATGACCAAACTACCCATGTCTTCTTCCTTTGGCTCAACCCTCTCTGCCTGCTCTCTCCACCCGTCACTTCTGCCTCTCCGTCATCTCCGCCATCCATCTCTTCGCCTCTCTTCGTTCAACTCTACCCCTATCTTCTTCCTTTGGCAAAGCCCTCTTCACCAGCTCTCTCCAGCCTCTCTCTCTCTGTTTCTCCGTCATCTTTGCCGTCCATCTCATCGCCTCTCTTCATTCAGCTCTCCGGCACTACTAGGGTTGGGTGGATTTGAGAAGCGTCATCGCTCCACTGACTTTGGGGTGAGAGATAATTTTCACCAAGCCACTGACTCAAGGGTGGTGTAGCGAGGGAATTGGGGTGGGTTGGCGTCAATGGTAGTGGTGTCATAAGGTGAGTCACGGAGGAGATAGGTGGTGGTGTGAGAGGTTGAAAGTGACGATGGAATAGGTAGTGGCGTTAGAGGGTATTGACAATGGTGGCTCTTGAAGAAGGGTAGACGCTGGATCTGGAAGAAGGAGAGGCGAGTAGAGGGAGGAGGCGGAGGCGAGGGGAGGCAGAGAAGGTAAAGCCGGAGGTGGAGAGAGGGGAAGCGACGGAGGTGGGAAGAAAGTGAAAAGAAGGGAGGAGGCGGAAAGGGTGAGTTTTGATATGAAAATCTAAGGTTGAGGAGTAGAGGGTTTGTGGGAATGGGTTGGGTTTTGACCCGCCCCCTTCCGGCCTCACTAATTAATCAATGAATCATGGTAGATCCACTAATTAAAACTAAATGAATAACTATTAAGGATCAAAGATAGAGATTTGTATTGTTGCTCTCGTTCCTACTACTATGCTACCAAAATTGGTTGATAGCGGCAAGTACCGGTGTTGTCCACATAGATGTTAGTAATCTAATAACAACTACACACAGTAGTGATCGAGTCATCAATCCGATCACGTTTTGGGAATAATCAGTGTTGATAAAACATGCAATGGAGGGGGGGGGTTGCTAACAATTACAATCATGCAATTTATCACGAGAATAAACAATATGAACTAGCACTTGGGGAATATTTTCTTAACATGATTAATGTCATTTCGATCCTTCATTTCATCACATACAAGAATTATGAACCCATTCTAGTGTTTGTGTCACGTAGTGTACGGTGGTCAAAACTTCTCCTTATCTTTCACCTATGGGTGCGCTTATAAAATCTTCCATTGGACTCACCTCCGTAACTGGGGAAGTGAACAACGACTATGACTTATTGCGCAGGTTTGATTGTTCCCCGTGCAATTAAGTCTCAGGTGGAACACTACGCATGCTTTACCCCTAGGCCTACATAGGAAAAAGAAGTATGCATCTCATCGATGACTCCAGGGTTACAAAGATAACCCTAGTTTTCTACTTTAACTATCTCTACCCATATCCTTTCGGATCAACTCACCGGCTTACTAGTGCATGGTCAATCGTTACGTTAACTCGACAACCTATGTGCACACACCCACGTGGATCTGGACCTATCGTTACCCCAAGTGTATCTAGGTTTCCTTCCCGGGGAGGATATCAATAATGCATCAACATGAAAATAGATTACAGTGTGTGCTAACTAAGTGTGACAATCATGCATTCACAAGAATATGAAGAACAAGCCATCAAAATGATCATAAAACACATAGAAATAGGTAAATATAATAAACCTCACAAAAAAGCATTAATCCATGAATACAAATACAATCCCCAAGTTAATTAATTACTCCATGAGCATTGAACACAAGTATTTAATTGGATCCAACAATTTTGGGAAAAAGAAAATAAAGAGAAGAAAGAAAAAGAACCTAGAGAAAAGGAAGAGTATTTTCTCTCTCTAACTTACTCTTGAAGATGAAAACTGGGCATTCCCTTAAACACTAGTAGAAAAAGGTCCGTATATATAGCAATAAGGAACTGGGCCTTGAAAAAGGCCCGAAAATGGGCCAAAACCCCATCGGCAGTAATTTGCGCAACCAGTGGCAGGGCAACCCCCACGGACCATTGACTGGTGCTTGTTCCGGAACCTCTGATTTGCTCGCCCTGTGTTGTTTGGCTAGTCCATCAGCTGGAAGGATTTTTTCTCAGAAAATTGGTTTAGCCCATGCTATTTCTCACACCACGTGGGGTATTCTTGAATTTTGTGACTTGGAACGGAACGAGCCGTGTAAAACGGAGCTGCTTTTGCCCATACTTAGCCGTTTGGAGTGTTTTTGGACTCCTCATGTAACAGCCCGCACAGACATGTACGATCCATGTAATGGCCTTTACACGAACCTTTTAAACTTGAAAGGGCCACGCAAGCCACTTTGCACAAACCAATGCGGATGGTCTTGGCTTTGTGCTAAGATCGTGCCGGCCAGTTTGGCTAGCTGACTTGTTTTCTCCCCTATGGATGAACCACTTATATGATTTGAGAGTTCTTGTAGTCAATTTTATATTTCTCGAGAAGATGAATCCAATGGGGTCACCCAAAAAATCTGATTCATCTCGGATTACTCGCAGAATCCTGTGTAACTCTCGGTCTACAATTCCTTTGTTTCTTTCTTAGCCTTCTAGAACTTCAAATCCGCCTTTCCCGGGCTCAATTCCATCTACTACCATGCTTTGGAATCCGTAGCTTTCAATATACTACCATCCTTATGAATGGCCTTCGATATCTTCTACCATCCTTGTGAATGACCTTCAAATATCTTCTATCATCCTTGCGGATGTCCTTCTACAAAAAGATGATGAAAAAGTACCCACGAGCAACCTACTAATATGAAAACAAAGGAAGATCTATGTTCCCGCAAATACAAAGTGTCCATTAGTTTCAATTAAGTCTACAAAACTCAGAATTTAGACAAGAAATCAAATAATGGCAGTCTAAACTCTTTGTCGTGTAAATCTAACTAAAACTAGCAATTAACCAAACAAAAGATGATAATAAATGTGTCAAATGCATCGGTTAAAGAATGCTTAATGATGAACATCAATCCCCCACACTTAAACCTTTATTCGTCCTCGAGTGAATAAAAATGATAAAAGATCCAAGCGAAATGTAGCATGCAAAGAGAAGTTAACCAACACATTCAACTTATTCCTAAGCTACCCTAGTTCCCCCCAAATATTGTAAGAATCTCACTACTCTCACTCTCCTTGAAGATGCTAAAGTAACCTAGCCACCAAAAATAAGTAAAATAAAAGGTGGAATAAAGGCTAAGTAAAATGATAAGTGCTAAACTAGCTTAATAATCCGAAGACTATCCAAGAGATGTTGATGAAGAAACCGCCAAACATGGCCAAAAAATGTCGATGAAGAAACATCTAAAGATGGCCAAAAGATGTTCAAGTTCCATTTCCAATTTCTCTCATTTTTCCTAGAAGCCCTTTCGGGTTTGATCATAGCATTCACACATGTTGAGCTCACCTCTCACCTTTTTCCACATGGCCTCTCATTTTTGCCTAGGTCTTTTGACCTATCCGTGATTTCTTCCCATTTTTACCTAAGTTGCCCTTTTGGGTTTCCAATTTAGCCGGGTACATATATTTTTCATTTTTTCAAAAATTTAAAAAATATTTGCGTAGCACAAAATGCCCAAAGTTGGGCTTCTTACTACTAAAAGATCATAAAAAATAAAAAATTACACCACCAAAAGAGTTTCAACACAAAATATTCCCCAACAAAAACAAAGTGATATCACCCTAAAGATCACACCACCAAATATTCTGCCAAACTTCCCAAAATCACATATAGCACCAAACAAAATGACACCAAAAACACAAAGGAACCCCGAGATGAAAACTCCTAAGTGTTTCACAACTCCCTCCCCCACACTTATACCTTGCATTGTTCCCAATGTGATGAAACAATAAAACCATGAGTGGGAAAGAGAAAAGTAGTGGAACTTATTCATGTGACCCCGAAGGGTCCCTCCTCCAATGTCATGTCTCGCACCTCCTTCTTTTCTGCTCTTGTCATGTTTCTTGCCTCTCGAAAGGAATGACACCCCGAAAACCATCGAGCCTTAAGATGTGGAATATCTTGATCAATTGATCGATGGATTCTTCTTGGACATCCACCCTCTCATCCACAATGGTGAACTCCTCCTTCACTTACCGCTCGATAGAGTCCAACCTAGACCCCCAAACATTCATGGTATTTTTCATAGAGCTTAGCCTACTCCCAAATTCCTCCAATTGTATGCTCATTCCGCTCACCACGTGACCAATATCCTGCATAAGTCGGGTAGTACTCACAATTTGTTCCCCAAATATGTGGAATTGGTCGAGGAAATCCACTAGTAGCTGAGTGCGGCTAAACGGTGTCATGGAGTCTCACCACCGTCCTTCTCGACGTCTATATTCGGGTTTGATTTGATTCTATAGAAATTATTCTCAAACCTCAGATCAGGGGCTAGGAAGAGGTCCTCCAATACCATATCCTGGTCGATAGTTGTACGCTCTGCCTACAGAAGTATCATGAAATTTCACACCGTGGAACTTCCATACAACCATACACAGTGATTATCCGAGGTCGTGGTAGCTACCATAGACGCTCTTTCCAGCTTATCTATTATGTACCTTGTCCCCAAATGACCCAAATTATCCAATGAAAATTGAGGAAGAATCTAGATGGCCCAAGTGTTGGGCTAAAAGTCTGACCATGCCACCTATAGATATCTTGCTCACCTTTCTTGTTTCCTATGGCAATGCATTCTTCCACGAAAGCCGTCACCATGCTAAGGTAGAAATTCCCCTCCAGAGTCATCTCCCAAAGAACTTAGACATCCAAACAAGGACATTGTGAAAGCTCCCCTTGAAAGAATACCCCTAAGGATAAGAATCGTTGGACATAGTACAATGCCGGATAGACAATTGCGGTGCTCTTTCTATGATGATTCATCTCCGTGTCCAAAAGAATTCTTTTCTCATTGAAAATAGAAGACCCTGTCTATGTGTCCTCAGTATCTCCTTCCCGTACTTCCATCCAAATGCTTGGGCAATGTCCCGATGTTCCAATATGACATAGTGTACTCCTTATCATCCAAGTGAAAATGAATGCTTCTCCTCCCCTCACTGTCCTTTGATTGCTCCAAGGTTGCCAAAAACTCCAAACTCCACCGTACGCAAGTCTTGGAATGCTTGTCTAAGAAACCCTCTAAGACTATTCGGCTTAGCAATGATCTGCGAATGTGTTGTGTTTTTTTTGTTTTTCTAGTTTTTACTTAGATTTGTTAGAGTGTGAAGTTTCCTTAAATGTAAACCTAGGTACTATGTTTTGGTTTTTTCGGACGTTTTAATTTAATTTTCTGTTGTTAAAGCAATCATTTTTTCTGGGTTTCTGTGTATTTTCCCATAGTTGCCTCTAATGCATGCGACATTGGTACCCTGTCGGTTACATGTCGGTCAATGCTAATAGTGTGCAACGTCGTACATTCTTATTATTTTTAATGTGTTTTGTTGTATGAGATGTCACACCTATGTTGGTTTGACCATCAGTAAAATTGATTTGTTACCGATGTTGCATACACGCATTTAAATTTACTTTAAAATTGCATATGCGACCTCATTTCTGCGTTAGTCAAGTGTTTGGTTATGTCAATTATAGAGTGACGTTGCTAGTACATATCGACCAAGTAACTGTTTTGGACAACCATATACCTGCGATGCATGACCAACGTTGCACCTTGCATTTCTGAGCTAGTTTCCGCTTGACATTTTTATTGATTCAGGACTTATGTCTGGCGAAGGACCGCCAAGTTTCCTTTTTTTCTAGGCCTTTTACTATTTTACATATATATTTACTAATACATATTCACATTTTATCACAAATATTTTTTTTTGTTTTCATACAGTTCTCCACATAACGGAGCAACGTAGAGCCTCTTGTGTTCGACCTTAAACAACAAACAATATATTCCTGCTGATAGCCCACATTTCCACTGCACTCTAAAGTAGCACAACTTCGAGAAAAACCCAACTTTGGTAAGGCATTTTGAATTAATGTTATTTATTGTTAATTGCATATATATATATATATATATATATATATATTTCTAATCAATATTTTTTGAATTAGTACATCCCAAGGGACATTGTACCACTTCTCCCGAATGACAAGACCCCCGTTGTGCTGAGGTGCTACAGGAGAGAGTGGCGAATGAACTACTTGGGGGTGGGAAGATCACGACTCTATAGCCAAAGGGTTTAGGCAAGTTCCTTCTCAGAAATCACCTACACATTGGGGACACCTTGTTCTTTGATTTAAAAGAATTCGGGGGTCGATTGTCATCAAGGTCATCATAATGTGAGATGATTGAGTTTATTACAATTTCTGTTCTTTTGGAACTAAAAAAATTATCACCCCAATTTATGTACTAATTGTAAGGATATTTTCATGACTACTCCTTTTCTAATAATTTAACTACCTTATTTGAACAATATATAATTTATTGTATGTGCGATTTAATATGTGCATAATTTTAGATATCATTTTCAACCGTACCATTCGACACCATTTTCTAAAATTGTTTCAAAAACCATTGAACAAATACTTTTCTAAACCGAAGTCAGTCATTTTCAAAGAGCTATAACCTATAAAAGTTAACCGAGGTAAAATAAAAGGAAAACACCAATCAAGCATAAAAGACATGGGAACTTACGGAGTGACAGTGTGAAGGAAGAGTGGGAGGTCGTCACTGTACCTCTCAAAGATACAATTTATAAGCCCAAAATGCTTAATAATTACAATTAAGTAGATAATGGCAAGTCGGGGTTGTCCACAAAGAAGAGGGCTTTTCCTAAGGGTTCATACATATAGGAGTGAATATAAGCCTAGATAAAGATATATATATATATATATATAAACATGTAAAGAAGGTGGTTTTTGTTTGGTTTTCTAAGTTATGAATTGAAAGACAAAACAACTATCAAAGTAACTACTAAAAATATGGTAAAAATCACAATTAACAAAGCCTTGGGGGCAATTGATTTCCACTTCCAAACCACTTATAGATCCTAGACTCATTCACT
>JAULKM010125811.1:10133-20191 GCA_032355605.1 Rubia tinctorum | reverse complement strand
TTTACCATAATTCCATTATGCTTCTAATTCCTGAACACAATATCGCATAATCATCAATTTCCATAACCAAAATCCGTTCGCAATATTGTTCCGCAAAACTGTTCTTGTGTTGTATTTTCGGTATGTGTTCCAACATGGTAAGTTTCTCTTCTTTACCATAAGTTCACAAACTGGCAATCAATCCATGAGTCACACATGTCTTTTCCATCTCTCCATAATTAATCCATCGCACTAGACTTTACAACATCGTCTATTCCCTTCTTCTCCTTTGTTTCTTCTTTGCCTCAATTTTTCTTCACAATCAACACCTCTTGTCCATACCTATAGAACGGCCGACCTTCATTCCAGTATCTATGTTATCTGATTTCAAAACGGTGATGCCTGAAATCATGGAATGCAATGTGCATCGCAAACCGGAAGCCATAACGAATGTGTTATCGTACTTCCCAATGAATGATGGAATCAGATAAGATAGCAGCGATTTGGCATTTCCGAAGATTCCTCCCCGCCTCTACGGCCGCTCTGGAGCCCAAAACTAAAACTACTCAGGACATTGAAATCAAGCTTAGACTTGCCCGCCTTCGACGCCGGGTTTAGCTCTAAATCTCTAACCATACGCAAGTTTTTGTATTTATGAGTGTTTGTTGTATTAACAATGTTTCGTTTGGTGTGGTTACATGTATCAATTCTTTGAAATACTAGCGACTGAAGCACGTAACAAATACAGGTCTCTAGCTTTGTAATAGCAGGGTCTAGGTAGATGACTTGGAGTTAAGCTTTATGCAACCAGACTAAAAAAGGTGATTCTTTTGTCAACACTTATTTGTTTGGTTTTATGGGAAAAAAAAAGGGATTTACGACCGGTGAAAATGACCCATGGAGTAAAATTTTGCGAATTAAATCACTATTTTTTTGGGAAACACTGATTCTATTTCATTTCCTTGATCAGAGGCTACCAGGCTTCATGTTTATAAAGAGATTTTAGTTATTATTTAGTTATTGTCAAACATTGTAAATCTGATCAGGGAAGTACTCCAACTGGTTTATGTTCTCGGACGAATGAAAATATATCTTTTCTTTCTTTTGATATTTGTTTTTTTTCTTAGAAGTATTGTTAGTTGTGATGGCTAAGTGTCTTAAGTGCTTGTAAAACTGATAGTTTGATGTGTGCATTAAATAAGTTGAGCATCCTTGCAAATATTCGAAATCGCTTGTCCAGAATGAATGAATTGCGGCAAGGTGTTAAAAGCAAATTAGAATTGCAACTGGACAAAGAAAGGGAAGATCTATGTGCAAGCATGGAATCAAGAGTGCAACAAGCTTAAAGTTCGTAAGTGGGGGAAGATTGCTAGAGAAGAAGGAATGGTGAGATTGCTGATGAATAGGATAAATCAGGAAAACAAGCCCGGCTCTAGAATATGCAAATCAAGTTGGAGAGCTAGGAGGTCGTTGTCGTACCTCTCAAATATACAATTTAAAACTCCAATTACGTCCTATACTACAACTAAGTAGATAGCGGTATGAGGGATCGTTCACAAAGAAGAGCGATTTTCCTAAGAGTTCATGGATGGTTAATATTTAATGAATAAGTGAGATTAGATTAGATGAATTGTTAGGATTTGGTGTAAAAATTGGTGTAAAAATAAGAGTGTGAATTGAACACTTCCCATATATATACATATATACATATATATATATATATATAATCAATTAAAGAGGGATGGTTTGGTTTGATTTCTCTAAGTTACGAAATGAAAGACGAAACGACTAGCATATAAAGACAAGTACGCTAATCATGCAATAAACTAAGAAAAGAGGATTAAAACACTAGTTACAAAACCTTGGGCGCAATTGATTTCCAATTCCAAACCTCTTATATTTCATAAAAACAATCACCCATTTACTAGGGTTAATGTAGAAAGGATCGACATTCAAGACTTCCCCCTTAGTGCTACCTTAGGATAAACATAACAAAGATCGACATTATCAACCAAAATTTGGAAGGTCGTCATCGTACCTCTCAAATATACAATTTATAAGCCCTAAATGCATCCTAAAAATAACTAAATAGATAGTGGCAAATCGAGGTTGTGTACAAAAAATGAATTTTCTTAAGGGTTCATGCATATAAGGGTGGATAATAGCATATATATATATATATATATAAGAAATTAAATAGGGGGTTTTAGTTTGGTTTTCCTAAGTTATGAAATGAAAAACAAGACAACTAGCATACAAAGGCAATTATGGCAATCATGCAATAAGCTAAGAAAAGAGAATGAAGACACAAGTGACAAAGCCTTGGGCGCAATTAATTTTCACTTCCAAGCCTCTTATAGTTCATAGAAGCAATTACCCATTTACTCATCTTGATTACCTATTGTGAATGTACAACTTCCATTTTGAAGATAAACTTTATGTGCTTCTTTAGAGTCATTTACAAACGACTATTTGTAAACCTCACCAATGATCACTTTAGACAATCAACGCCTAAAGGTATTTCATCAATGACATTATACATAATGAACCAATAGATTTGATAACTACAAGCATTCTACCAAATGTCTAGCCATTTAACCAATAAAGTATTTATTAGGTTTAACCTATAAAGATCGACATTCAAGATTCTACCTTTTAGTGCCACCTTATAAATATGATAACAAACCATATTAACATACTCATCTAGCAAGATTAACATCATCTACCCAACAAGAAGTTCTAATTTCAGGTTCTTGGATTTCATGCCAAAGAGATAAGAAATTGTGTGCATTTCCTAGTTCCTAAAATCTCATCATACAAATATTTTATATTTTCAAACATCTAATCTCATAAATGAAGCAAATTGACATATTCATATCACAATAAATGCAAAAGAATTAAGATTCATAAATAGGAAATCAAAGCTTCTCACTATATGAGCTTGGAAGTCTTAATCTATTGCTCCAAGAGATGAGATTGGCTAATGCAAATTATACTAAAATCCATAAATAAATCAAACATTGACAAAGATGAAAATAGATAAAAAGAGAGAGCAAACTAGGGTTCTTGGAAGAGGATTTTCGGCCTCGAGAAGATAAGATATGAATATAGTACAAGAGAGGAAAAATAAAAAGTAAAAGTGCAGCAAAAGCCCGCCCAGGCGGAAATGGGCTCGCCCAGGCGGTGGAGGTCTCAGTAAAGTTTTCTAATCTTAGCTCGCTCGTCCACCCGAGTGGATAATGATCCAAGCGGTCAAGCTGCAGTTCGTGACTTCTTGTTTTTCTTCCCACGGGTGAACCGTTGATCTAATTTTGGGAGTTCTTGTAGTCGATTTTATAGCGCTCGAGAAGAAAAATCTAATGTTACCATTCTCGGGGGTTGATTCATCTCATATCATTCATAGAACTCGGTTCAAACTTCTGGATCACAACTAATCCGCTTATTTGTCTTCCGTCTTCGACCCTTCTATCTTCTACTACGTTTTGACTCATGACCTTCAGTCTTCTACCATCCTTGCGAATGACCTTCACTAAAATACTCCGAAGTATTTACAAGCAATCTATGAATTAAGGTCACAAAAAAAGAATCTAGATGTTCGTAAGGACAAAAAATCATTAGACTCAAAATAGGTTACAAAATGAAGGATTTAGATACGAAAACTGAAAACGGTTATCTAAACCCTTTATGATGTAAACCTACTTAAATATAGCAATTTTCCAACAAAAACAATAACAAAATAGATGTTAAATGCTTCATAAAATACATGCATTTGACGTCTTATCACAATCCTTACATCATCTACACAACTAGAACTTCTAATTCGATATTCTTAGATTTCATGCCAAAGAGATAAGAAATTGTGTACATTTCCTAAATTCTAACATGTCATCATAAAAAAAATTCATATTTTCAAATATCTAATCACATTAATGAAGCAAACTACCACATTAATATCATAATAAATGCATAATAATTAAGATTCATAAATGAGAAATAAATGTTTCTCACTACATTAGCTTGGAAGCCTCAATTAATTGCTCCCAAAAGAAGAGTTTAGCTACTAAAAATCATAATAACATCCATAAAAAATTCAACATAAACAAAGATGAAAAGAGATTAAAAGAATATGAGCAAGTAATGATTGAAGTTAGTATGCTTGTTTGTTGTTGCTAAAGTAACAATCAGAACTTCATTTTCAGTAAATCCAAGAGTCGCAGACCGTCGCATTCTTCGACTCGACTAGACACCTTCTTCAGTTCTCCTCCTTCCGAAGGTATTAACTTTACTTAGCAGACTGTTTGTATTATTAAATCATTATTAGTTTTAAGAGTTTATGTGTGAAGCTTCCAATTTTTTACAGTATGTACGTGTGAACTGCACAGTAGTGTATTGATGATATCGACCTTTGCTATACTCCAACTTATTAATATAAGTGAAAATTGTTTGCTGATTATGTAATATTATAATATCTACATACAGGGTAGATTATGGTGTTCGATATTGGTAGGGATGTTGTGTAGGATGCTACAGATTGAATGGAGAAAATTGTATGTGCATGCTAGGTAAAACCTCATAGTTACTTTGATAGAATGTAGTTCCCCGTAATGAATGTTTTTATTACGGACAAAAATAATATGATACAATAAGGAAATCTAGTGCTAGTAGAATTCTAACCTAGTCAACATGTCTATCTAAAATCAATCAAATCTAATCAGAAATTTGATTTACTCTAAACCCCCCCCCCCCCCTCCCTCAAGAGAAGCATCAGATGCTCAACGACGCAAAGCTTGGATCTGAAGAACTCGAACAAAGGACGAGAAAGACCTTTGGTGAAGATGTTCATAATATGAAGAGCAGTGGAGACATGAGGGATACACAGCTTGCCAGAAGTGACCAATTCTCAGACAAAATGGTAATCGATGTCGATGTGCTTCGCTCTATTATGAGCAACAGGATTCTGTGCCAAGAAAATAGCACTATTGTTGTCACATAATAGCAGCGGGAAACCAAAAAGCGGAACACGAAGATCTCAAAGTAGATGAGTCAGCCAGATGACCTCAGAAGCAGTGTTGGCGAGAGCTCGATACTCAGACTCAGTAAATCAAGTTTCTGATTAGATTTGATTGATTCTAGATAGACATGTTGGCTAGGTTATAGTTCTACTAGCACTAGCTTTCCTTATTGTATCCTATTTATTTCTGTCAGTAATACAGAAATTCATTACGGGAAAATACATTCTATCATGGTATCGGAGCATGTTCTGATCCAAGACCTAAAACCCTAATACAGTTTCGGCCGCCACCTCTCTCCTCTTCTTTTTCGTCTTCCACCTCCCTCCCTTTCCTTTTCTGGTGCCAATATCACCTCCCTCTCACGTCAATTTTTTTTTGTTTCTCCCTTCTCAACATGGCCGATGAAACATTATCATAGAATACTCTCCTCCATATGATCACTTCCACCAACTATCTTCTCTGTAAACGTCAAGCAAGTTATGTTCTCAAGCCTAAAAAAATATTTGGTTTTGTTGATGGTTCAACTCTATGCCCGAAATTTCCACCACCGCCGGAAGCCGGCTCCTCCTCCCTCACGTACGGCGGCATCACAACCACTTCCACTAGTGGCTTGAAAGTCGATTCTCGAGAAGCTTACTAGAAGGCTAAGGAAGACTATGATAATTGGGTTAATCAAGATCACTGGGTATGCAGTCTTTTATTTTCTTCTCACTCCTGAGGCACTCACAGAGATTCCAGATTGCTCCACGTCCAAAGAAATCTGGTACAATTTTGCTGCAGTTTTTCAAAATAGTAGCACGTCAACCATTCTTTGCCTTCGTGCCGACGCCCATGGTATTCGTAAGACCGGTACTATTCATGAACTCCATTTAAAGTTTAAAGCTATTTTTGAGCAACTGTCAGTTATGGGTTCTCCGATCTCGAATGATGATCAAATAATTCGGTTTCTAATTGTCCTTAGTCTTGAATTTAAATATTTCTCTGCCTAGTTGATTAATTCCTCCCATACGTCCATTTATGTTGATGTTTTGTCGCATACCAAAAATCACGAGGCATTTTTTAGGAATTTACAGGGCCATTCTGCACCAACTCCAGGCCCAGTTGCATTTTCTGCAGGTGACAAGCCCCCAGCCAGCCGCCCGTGAGATCACGCATCGGCCAGGGGCGATGGCGCATGGGCCACACGCACCGCCTGTGGCGGCAGATTTGGAAGACGCCATGGTGGGTGCTCAGCTTCCGACCCTGCTTAGTTCGGTTATAGTGCTGGTTTGGGTTGTGGTCGCCCTCAGTGCACATGGTGTGGTCGTTCTGGCCATTATACTGCAACGTGTTACAAAATGCTCGAGCAAACTCGTCGCTCAAACTCCACTCATTTGGCTAAAAAAATCAGGCCTCCATGAACTCTGCCCGCACATCAGACTAGTACATTGATTATGGTGCAACCATTCACATGGCGTCTTCAGCTTCGGGCCTTGAGAGTGTTACTCCTTATTCCGATAAATCTCATGATTCTGTTGGTAATGGTGCTTCCATTCATATTTTTCATATTGGTGATTCTCGGATTTTCGATTCTTTAAAATTATATGATGTTCTGGTTGTGCTAGAGATTACTAAGAATTTACTGTCTATTAGTAAATTAACCAAGGATCTGAATGCATTTGTTACTTTTGATTATCGAAACTTTGTGATTTGGAACAAAGTTTCCAAGGCCATCGTGGGAAGGAGTCACAATGATGGAGGATTGTACGTTTTGGACAGAGGTGATTCATCGCTTGTTTCATTTTTGTAGTAGAATAAAGGACGGGCATCTTACGAGTTGTGGCATGCTAGGCTGGGACATGTACTAGATGATATCATTTCAAGTTTACTGAAGTCCGGTTTACTTTCAATTTCATCTTTGTTACCTAAACCGCATCTTTGTACTCCTTGTGTTATGGCAAAGAGACAGTGGTTAGCTTTTGTTGAGAATTCTAAACGTGTTGCGCACGTTCTTGACTTGGTACATTGTGATTTATGGGGTCCCTCCCAGGTTTTAACTGATAATGGTTTTGCTTATTATGCCCTGTTTGTGGATGACTTCTAGCGTTTCACTTGGTTTTTTCCTCTTCGCCGTAAATCTGATTTCTTGGATGCCTACTTTCAGTTTGAGGCCCTCGTCGAGAATCAATTTACATCCAAAATCAAAGTAATGTATTTTCCTGTAAAGAATGTTTGTATTACTAACAGAAATAAATAGGATACAGTAAGGAAAGCTAGTGCTAGTAGAACTCTAGCCTAGTTAACATGGCTATCTAAAATTAATCTAATCTAATCAGAAACTTGATTTACTCACTTATTAGAAAAAATTTAGGCCCCCATGCAGTTAGAACCCTCTGCTCGCACTTCAAACTGGTACATTGATCTGGCGCAACCAGTCACATGGCGTCTTCAGCTTCGGGCCTTGTGAGTGTTACTCCTTATTCCGGTAAATCTCATGTTTCTTTTGGTAATGGTGCTTCCATTCAAATTTTGCATATTTGTGATTCTTGGATTTCCGATTCTTTAAAATTATATGATATTCTAGTTGTGCCTGAGATTACTAAGAATTTACTATCTATTAGTAAATTGACCAAGGATCTGAATGCATTTCTTACTTTTGATGATCGAAACTTTGTAATTCAGAAGAAAGTTTCCAAGGTCGTCGTGGGCAGGTGTCACAGTGATGGAGGATTGTATGTTTTGGACAGAGGTGATGCAACACTTGTTTCCTGTTTGCAGCAAAATAAAGGACGGGCGTCTTACGAGTTATTGCATGCTAGGCTGGGACATGTACCAGTTGAGATCATTTCAATTTTACAGAAGTCCGTTTCCTTTCAATTTCATCTTTTTTACCTAAACCTCATCTTTGTACTTCTTGTGTTATGGCGAAGGGACAGCGGTTAGCTTTTGTTGAGAATTCTAAACGTACAGCGCACATTTTTTACTTGATTTACTCTAACATACTTAAATGTTTCAAGGGGAATGAAGCTACATCAACCCATCAGGTGAATGATCAACGTAGAATGCAATAGCAGATAGTATATGTCTAGTGCTATGTTAGTGAAGCTACTTAATTTGTATATCAATTTTCAGCAGCAGTCAATAGAATGGTTGACTTCATGCCTGTCTTAAATGGGTCATGTATTGCTGATACAAATGATGCTTTTTTGGATCATCATTACAAGGAAAAAGTTACTTCCTCGTAGATTTACAATCGATGAGATGTTAAATCCATGTATTTCTTGAACATTTAACATCTCTTTTGTTATGTTTTTGTGGGTAGACTGCTAAGTTTAGATAGATATACATTATAAGGGGTTTAGAGGACCATTTGGGGGGGGTTAACCTAAATTCGTCATTTTGTAGCCTATTGTGAGCCTAATGGATTTGTGTCCTTACGCATCTAGATCTTGTTTTGTAGGCTAATTTCTAGATTGCTTGTATGAAGACCAATTGCAAAATTGGTAGAAGACAGAAGACCACAAGTCAAAATGTGGTAGAAGATAAAAGGGTCGAACAAAGAAGCCAAGTTCAAAAGTGTCAAAGAAATGACACAGGCTGTGTAAAATGGCACGGCCCATGCCATTATTCGTGCCACAAGAAAAGGGTCCCAAGAAGAGATGTGAAATTTTGCACGGTCCGTGCACAAAGAGCTGGAGAATTACAAGTACCGGTCAACGGGACCTGCAAATATGTACATCCTGTGCACTCAGAAGCAAAAGATTGAAGACTCATTGCATGGTATGTCCACGCTTCTTGGTAAATACACGTTCCTAGATAACGTCTCGTGCAATACTGAACGGGATGTGCTGGTTGTGCCAGCGTGGCACTAGGGTTTTCCAACTTGGGCTTTATAAGGCTCATTTACCCTACACTATATTTAATGTCTTAGGCCTCCCAAGGTTAAAGCAAGTAGCTAGTTAGTTTTATTTTGGTGTGCTAGGTAATAAGGGAGACTAAGAGAATCATCTAGGGTTTTCTCTCTTCTTTCTTCATTTACTCCTTAGATTCATGGTATTCTATGATTTTCATGGATGTAATGCTAGTAGAGTAGTTTATTTCTTGGGGTAGTTATTTGTAAGCATGATTGACATTGGTTTGTGAGACTAGTTAGATTCATCCTATTTTCCATGTTATAAATATCGTGCTTAATTTGTGGTTTAATTTCTTACTGTGATTTATGCTATGAAGTATGTTAAGATGCACACTTGATTTTTTTTTCATGATATCGTGCTGGGCTTTAAATGCTAATTTGGGATTGTTGTACTATTGACGCTATGGTAGTCTTGTGAGTACCGAGAGGATGTGTGCATTAAATCCCCCTTGTAAGTGTCGAGATGGTAATAGAAAATAATCTAAATTTTCTACTTGTGTGAGGAATTGCATGTTAGGAGAATCGGACCTACCGAATTAATGTTATTAAAATCCTAGCAGGGGAAACCTGGCTTACCCCTATAATTGAGCATTTTTAATTTGTAGCGACTAGGGTGGCACAAACTCTAGAGTTATCACGAGGTATTGATGTCATCTTTCTGTTGAGGTCTAGGATGGGTGCTCATAGTGGAGGTCCTGGTTATGTGATTGGGTTCACTTCCACATCTAATTGATGTGACCTACTAAGGCATAGTTCCTTTAAGTGGGGGCCGGTTAGCCTTGGGAGTGAGCTACAGAAGTGGTCAATAGAGAAGTGTGCCCCTAGCAAGTTACGGAGGAGCTGAGATGTTAAGGAGGTGGCAGAACCATTTGTGTGACAGACAATGGGAGTTTACCAGGAACCAACATCTCCACACTATGTGATATAACATGAAAATAGGTTGATCGTTGCTTATGTTAATTAGAGTCTAGGATCAAATATTTACGTCAATCATGTGATGCAAATAATCCCCAAGACTAGTTAATTCATAGTTTTTCTTGTTTACTTTCATGATTAGTAGTTTTAGATTCAAACACAAAACCACCATCACCACCCCACCCCCCCCCCCCCCAATGTCTGTTTTATCAACGCTAATTATTCTAGAAATGTGATTGGATTGACGATCCGGTAATGGC
>JAULKM010125811.1:0-10123 GCA_032355605.1 Rubia tinctorum | reverse complement strand
TTCAAACACAAAACCCCCCGCCCCACCCCCCCCCCCCCCCCCCATCCTCCTTTTTCCTACTATTAGCTATTCGTGACACACACTTGGGGTGACACCCAATGGTGAATTTTGTTTGGCTGACCCTTAGATACTAATATTTCTATGGACGACGCCGGACTTAGTACTAACTATGTTCTTTGTAGTTAGGAGTAAGTTCAGGAGCAACAAACAGATCTCTATCTTTGACTCCTCGCGCTCGTGAGTAAGCTCCAACAATTAAAACGACCCTACAGGTGCAGGTTAACAATCAATAGGGGATGCGCCAAAGCAGAATGTTTAGATTAGCTGGATTTGGAGGTCGGACTATCTGACTTCAAATTGCAGGTTGATTGACATTGCTACATATATTGATAAAGTAGCAGAAAAGATAAAGAATGTATATAGAGGCGAAGACGAGCAGCTTCACTTTTTCTTTTGTTATCTGTATCCAATTGCTCTCTTCGTGACCACGTATTAATCCCCATGATTTGGATAGCGATGGTATAGTATGGCATTAATAGACTACGATTATGTAGTTATTACAGATTCCAAAAGCTTATGGACTCTCGATTTCGATTTTGTTCTTCATTGATATTTAAAAACCGATATGCATTTTCTTATATTTTGTTAATGGAAATAGATTTATTCTGAAATAAATGTTGTTTTGACTAGCCGGAGTTTTACTAGAGAGTCTGACTCCAAAAGTGTTTGATAATTTGTTGGTTAACAAGGCTGACCACAGGTAAAGTTTTATCCTTCAATCCAAAACTAAGGATGATTTATATGATTTAATCCACAACTAATCATATTGTGTTGTTTATATACCACAAGTAACATTTTATACATGCAAATAATAAATCATTTTATCAATAATAATGATTTACTGTTCAATGATAAAACTATACCAGATCAAGGTCATAATATGGAACAAAAAAATATAGTATATTAGAAAATGGTGATTATGCAAAAGTTGAGCATGATGTATTTATCAGGTTTGAGTGCCGAACAAAAATCTAACGCATCTAACTCTGTCAAAAGAATGAAAAAGGCATACTAAATGGTTGCCATTTTCTAATTTAGATTCAGATTCAGAGACACCGACCTATCCAAGGATGAGCTTGTAAAACTTCTACTGGAGAAGGAAGTTGAGCTGCAGAACAAAGAAGAAGAGCTAAAGGAAATGCAAGATAAAGCTCTTTCTGCTTATGCTGAGATGTAGAATAACTTGATGAGGCCTATTGAATTTTTTTCTTCTTTCTTTCTTGCTCTTGTTGAGGCATCACTTGGTGGTATATTCCTCCCATAGTCATGCGAAATCTGAAGTAAAGATAGCATCCCCGGCCCAGCGAACCAAGTTCGTTGGAGAAAAAAGAGAACCTTGCTAAGAGCAAAACTGTTTGTTAGAGATGAAAGAGAACCTCATTAAGAGCAGCACCTCTTTTACAGCAAGCCATATAAAAGCGAACCTAGAAGAGGGAACGTTTCCCACTTATAACCATGCCATTAAAACCATAATCTAGGAACATGGCCCATGATCTGTAAGGATTGCGGAATACATCAGCCATAAATTAGTGATCCGAGCAGCAGAACATGTAACGACATCTTTTCGAGATATTACTCATATATTAGTCATACTAACTTTGGCATCGGAGCAAGATCCCGAGGACTTCCCGAGATCTTATTCGGTAGGTATCATGAAGTTAGCATGGAGCATTGGGTCAATTATAGACATTATGATGGCTAGTAAGGAATTTCCCGCATCAGTAGCGCTGTCTGTGGGGATCGATTTTTTCTTTTCATACCTACATGGTTTCTGGAAGAGGACATGTTTCATGACAAAGGAGAGAAAAAAACAAACTCGAGAGCACTCGTATATATTAGCAAGACAGAATATGATGAACAACTACAGCTAGAGATCGTGGCCCATAACAAAGAAAATGAAAAATCAAACCAGCTATGGGACTGACCCTCAGCAAAACACGACATTGTGAAACTAGCCATAGGATGAACCAAGAAGGCTTCGAACAGGCAGGACTGGACAAAAAAGACAAAACGAACAAGGGTAAACTAAAAGGCCCACATTTGGGATTTGATAAAAATGACGGAGCAAATCAGGTTTGGTCACACAACATGAATACATCACAACACTACATCATCGTAACTAAGGTACGTTTACAATCAGGTAGGCTCCAAACTTTGCACACGTAGAAATGTATTAACATGCCTCATTTCCAAAGATTAAAACAAAATCCGGTCAGCAAATGCTGGTAAAACAACATTTGGTTTTGGGATCTAGTAACCCAAAATACAAACTGAAGGAATTGCATCGATAAGATACTTTAATCTATTTAGATTACATGGAAACATACTACGGAATTAATAAAAAATAATTAGCTTTGGAACTCTGAGCTATCCAACCTATAAGGGTGAGTAGTGACATTAACATTTGGAAAGACTAGTCGTGAAACCCAATCGAGGTGTTGAATTATCATCTGATTCATGATCATGTCTCGAACTTTGTGGTGCACCCTAGTTGTAGGTTCACCAACCTAAAAGTGAGCAAGTATGCCAGAAAATGATAAATTTTCATTAACCAATTATCTTTCTCGAACAATACCCCACTCCATCCTAGCATAGTCAAACCCAGACCTAGAGAATACCAGGCGTGCTCATTGGCTATGTAGCCTATCATGCCTTAAGAACCAAGCCACCATGAGTTTAGGCATCGGTTTCCCTTGACCTTTGTAAAAGATGACCGAATTGATGATTTCACCAAATTTTCCATCCCGTCGTTCGCTAATCTCAATCGTCGATCCTATATAGTACATCATCAAATTAGTCAATACATATACACATAATACTTAGTAAATAACAAAAACATACACACTTACAGTTTACATAACCTTTCCCAGAAAATCCCGCAAAGGATATTACCTCAATCTGTGCCACCAGCAACAAAAATGATTCCCATATAACCCACCCAATTCGGACTACCACCAAACAAGTGGAGTCTCCTATCCAAAAATCAAGAACCCCCAAAGTCCCACACCATATTAGCCCTTAGCATGTTATAACATCTGCTTATTCGAAGAACAAATATCACTGTTGAAATAAGCACAAAACCAAACCAAACTAGACATACACAAAATGGTTAAATATACCCTTAAGAATAAGCCATATTATATAGGAAACATAAAAGCATAGAAATAAATTTTAAAAAATTAATGCACTTAAAAAGTTGCAACTACGCGATTACCCATAACCACCTTACCGACTACCATGACCTTGAAAAATGGAAAATTCATACATAATTATCCTGATAATTGGAAATGAAAAGGCCAACATGACATATTTATGCCTTAAAGACAAGTCAACTACCAGTCCATACACTTACCTACACCTTCTGGACTACCGAACGGGGTAGGAATATCACCAACGGATTCGCTCGGTAAGGGAAGAAACAACCCAACAAAAGGGGTAAGGATACCGCGGCTTCATATATACCTTGAAAATCACCATCCTTGTGACACAGGCTGACATCTCACCTTCTTTGTTCAAACCATAAGACAAATAGAATACTGCGGCTTTGCATACGCGACACAAGCAAACATTTTATTACTCTTACCAAACACAACACATAACTTTCACCACAGAGAGAGGCCGCGACTTCACATACGCATGGAAAATTTTCATTCTCGCGACACAAGAAGACCCTGGCCCATTCTATAGCTAACAAAAAAACCACACCCAATACGTCTTAAAATATGAAAGTCCTTGATAAAATCTCAAACCATATCCATAAGTAAAACCACACTCTGTATAATCATCCAATACGTCCCAAAATATAACCACTGAGATTTTTAATAGTAAATACCATTAAAAATTATATCACGAGGGATTATATACTCAAACAAACTATAAAAACTAGTGACCCATTCCTGCCACTACCCCGACTTCTGCATCTAGGATTTCCTCTAGTTTCCACCGCATATGTAGATAAACTTCATCTTGTGTAGAACTAGTAGCCTTAATATGATGCATATACTTCATACAATAAGATTAAGATCAATAATCGGACCACATTCTGTCCTTCCTAGCTGCATACTCAATAGATATACCGAATAGGCACAAGTCTTTAGATTTCGTTTCAAGTCAATCACTTCTTGTTCCAAATAGCGAACGCAGGCGCCTTTTATACAACCCTCATGGAGATTCTTACAAAGAAGCTCACCAATTTCATAATAAAATTTTGCATTAACTTTGTACTGATTCCTTAGTATTCCCTCCAATTCTTGACATCATCCCTTTAAACGAACATAGAAAACTTCTACAACATTATATTGGCCCTCTAGTTTCTCATACTTATTTAAAAGTCAAGCTGATATTCACATTCCTCATCATAACACACCCTCCTTGCATGTACCTCATTCTTCAATCGATGGAATTCAGCCTCTAGTCTTCCATTACGATGAGCGATCTCATATGGATAATCAGTATGTTTTGATAATATATTTTCTAACCTGACACTTTCCCGACATTTCTTCGTTAAACATTTTTGCCATTCATCCTAGCGTCTCATAATAGTTGTTAACTGTCTCTTTAGCCTCAGAATGTAAAACCCCTTCTTAGATAAATGACTATCGTATTTGTGTGAAAATGAAAATCTATGTTGCTTCTGTAGCTTCCAACCCGAAATAGCCCCAACAGTCTTAGAAAAAAAAATTCTTCACCTGACAACCTAAAGTCCTTACACTTTCCTCACCCTTAATAGATACCCCTGAGCTATTAAGAACTCCATAGACTCGGTCCAAATCCAACATACATTTTCATTAGTTAGCTCAGTATAAGATTCATCCCCACAAGGGACATTTTAAAGATCTGTTCGAGGTAGCCCAGTAGATAAAGTCAATGCTTTAGGATAAACACGGGCCTCACTATCATGTGTAGAAGGTTCCTCTACCTATATACCATAGAAACAAAAATAAGGATTGACCCAAGTAAGAGCAATAATATAAATTCATTGAAGTTAAACTAAAATCCAACCAAATCTAAGACAACAATCTATCATACCTTATAATAAGATAATTCATCTTCGATAAGCTTATCACCAAAACTAGTCTCTGCAACTCAGCTTCAATAGTTTCAGTTGCAGTCTCATCCCATAGTGCACCATTGACCCTATGAGGATTAGAAAGTACCCCCATCCCAATCTACATCGCATCCTTCCAACTCCACTAAATTAGGAAGTGTGCCCATCTTCTCAAGTACCCTAATAGGCAAAAGTTTTTACCCTCAACCCGCAGAATTTGTAGAAACCCACCATCAACAATAGCTCTAGATCTTTCTAACACCTTATCCAGATCACACGCCTTACCCCAAACCAGCGACCTCTAACTTGGTGTTTTGTTCACGAGTTAAAGCAAAACCCCATAATGTCCAACCTCAGTAATTTAAACATACATGTCTCCAAATTTACGTCAAAAATCCTTAGTACCTACACGTTTGTTAACCAATACAGAGGAATAGCCTAAACAAGCAGGACCACTTCATCGCAGCAGCAGCAGAATGATCGATTACTGAATCAAAATACAACTGTTGGGATATGTACAAGAATGGATGGACAAAATCAAGGAATTCGATGAAGTGTTGAATTTGAAGATGAAACCCTAGAGAGAGAAAGAGGCCCAAGATGGAATTGGGAAAAAAAGAGTCATGGACTACGAAATGGGGAGTGAGAGTCAAAATGGTATTAATATGGAAATTATGAGGATGGCAGTATTGTTAATCGGGGGTATATATTGTAGTCATTTTTATGAAGTTTCCTAAAATAATTATAACTGGATATAGGGGTGGTAAAATAGACCCCTAACCCGCGGGTCAAACAAAATATCTATTTTTAAATCCTGGTAGGTATGGGTAAAATGTGTAATTAGTTAAATGGGTAATGGGAATAAGTATTTAAAAAATATGGATTGGGCGGGTTGGGTTTGTGGGTTCACTGTGGGTATACTCATATGGGTAAACCTGCGGGTTTCAACCCATATTGGTTTGTATATAAACTCATATGAGTCAATATATGGGTTGCAACCCACGAGTTTACCCTTATGGGTTGTTATATAAACCCATATGGGTCACTATATGGGTTGAAACCCGTGGGTTTTACCATATGGGTTGGTATATAAACTCATATGGGTTGAAACCCGCAGGTTTACTTATTTTTGACCATGTGTTGAACATTTTTTTACCCACGGGTTGGCTGGTTTCAACCCAACCCATTTGTGACCCGACCCATTATAAAATGGGTCAAAATGGGTCATACCCATATTTTTTAACAACCCATTTTGCCCAACCCATATTTGACCCGACCACCCATTTGCCACCCCTAACTGGATAACACGGTTAACATGAATTTGAATATTATTACATAAATATATATATATATTAGTATTATTTAATTAGTAGATAAAAATATTATTAAATAACACTTTAGCAAAATAGCATTATCGTTATCAACATTGCATGCATATGGATTCCATAGAACATGAAAAATGATCAAAGTTTTGAAGATTTGATTGTAATATTGTGTCATTGAACGTTTTATGATAAAACCTATATTTATTATTATCATACAATTTTTTACAAAAATTTTAAATATTTAAATTAGATGATAGTTTTTACTAATTAAACTTTGTGCAATTGAGTTATAGATGTCCATTTTCTTCTTCTTCCAATAAATTTTTTAATATATTGTGATTAATTGATGACATTATACTATTTTTCGACCAAAAAATGACATTCTACAAAAGGTCATTTTTTATTATACATTTTAGGGAAGACCGGAAAAAAAACTTTCTTGGTCAACAAATATTATACTCCGTAAAAGGTTGGACATTTCCGGCAATACCAGTGGTTGAACCATGCACGGTCAAAAATAATGAGGAGCTCATTTATAATGATAATAATTATGTATACTACATCTAAAATTTTTAAATTATGGATATTATCAACAATTCATGATTAATTGATTTAATTTGAAATATATAAAATATAAGTTTTAAATTTTGATCCAAAAAATATAAATTCATCATCTTAGATTAAAAAAATATGAGTCAATCTCTTGAAAGACGGTCTTTTTATAATTTATGGAAAGATCAAGGTTTAAACTGCAAATTTGAAGAAATCAAGATAAATTCTTTGGGTTGTATTAACCAATTCATAAACATATAACTACAGCACGTTGCATAATAAAAATTTAATCTTGCAACTAAAACGTTTTACTTTTTCACAACTCCAATTCAACTCCGTCTTTCCATATGCTTATGGAAAGACGGTCTTTTCCAAGAATTTGCCAAAAAAAATATAGTCTTAAATTGACAATATTTCATAATTATTAATTATACAGATTAAAGAAAGTTAAAATTTATGATAATATTAAAATTAAAGTATTATATACCTTAATGCAATAAAAATTTTATGCCAAAATTTTGAGAAAGACCGTCTTTCCATAGGCATATCGAAAGACGGAGTTGAAATAGAATTATATAAAGATAAAAGATTTTAGTTGCAATATTAAAAATTTACAATTCAACGTGCAGTAGTTATAAGTTTATGACCCAATTGATGCTACCCAAAAAAATTCTCTTGATTTCTTCTATTCTGCAATTTAAACCCTACCTTTCCATAACTTATGGAAAGAAGGTATTTCAAGGGATGAACTCTAAATAATACAAAGTCTTGCGAAATACCATATTTCCATAGGCATATGGAAAGACGGGGTTGAATTAAAATTACAGAAAGGTAAAAAGTTTTAGTTGCAATATTAATAATTTATTATGCAATGTGTAGTAGTTATAAGCTTATGACCAATCCAAATATTTTATCTTGATTTTAACTAATTTGCAATATAAATTTTGATTTTTCATAATTTATGGAAAGACTGTCTTTAAGAGACGGATTCTAAGAAAAATTGTGAATAAAATTTTCAAATTGTTAAATAAACCATTGAAAGTATTTACAAATAAAATCTTTCTTTACTGTATTTAATATTTATATAAAGCATTTTATAATGATTTTGTCTAAAAATAAAATTTATTAGAAACACTTATATATATAAATAAAAGTGACTCCATCTATTATTATATACGTTTAATATAATAATTTTAGATATTTTTTATGCAAAGTAAATTACGTGGAAAGAATTGATTGAATTACTAAATAATAAAAAAGAATAAGTAGATGAAAATGATTCACTTATTTTTATGAAAATAAAGTTTGATAATATTAAAAATATAAACCAAAAATGGAAAGTTTATCAAATTTAAATATATACATTGTAAAAAATAAGTATTATGAAAGAATTTTCCTAACAAATGTAGATTGAGAATACAAAAGGGATGTGACATGAAAGTGACGTGAAAGTGACGTGAAATTATTTCATTGTCAATTAGTTTTAGAAAGTGACGTGAAATTATGTGTGAATGTCATGTGTCAAGAATTATGTATGAACACCATGTGACAATCTCTTTTAATATATACTATAGTTGGAATTTAGATGAGGTTGTGTTTGACAGAAAGTTTTTCTATGGGAATTTTTTAAAAAAAATATTTGGAAAATTTATTAACCAGAACATTTTAATGCATTGACACATAGTTTGGAATCGGATTGAGCCTTATAGGCCCGGAAAATTACATTTTAGCTGTGATAAAATGGAAGCATAATATACTTTGAAATTTAAATGGTATGAGAGTTCAGGTTTTGTTATTGGGGATCGGTTTTCAGGGTATGTTGGGTTTCAATGGTAATGCTTCAAAGTAAATAAGCAAAATGAAATATGGCGGAGGGAGTATATTTTAACGATTTTTTCATAATTTTATAAGTCTTTTAAAATATATTTTGAAATACTAATGGAGTACCATCGCACGTTGCGCGATTTATTAATTAAAATATTAGGATTATTTTTTTGTAACATTTAAATTGAAAATAAAGAATTTTATTTAAAATTTAGCCATCTAAGAAAAACTATATGAGATAGTTAGAAATCGTTAAATAATGAATACAATAAAATTTGATTTTTTTAAATATTTCATTCAAATTATTTAAAAGCAATTATTTATATGTTGAGATTCATTTTAAAAGGATATCATAATTATATATATATATATATATATATATATATCTCATTTCAATAAATAAAAGTAATATCAAATGACCTTATAAGTCTCACTAATTATAAAATGTCCTCATTTAACATTTAGTCGATCTAAAATAAGGCTTTGTCATGTATAAATTAATACATAAATAATATGTATACATATTTCTATCAGAAGTACTCTATCAATGTATTAAAAGAATAGAATATTTTGTTATTTCAGATTATGTGTTTCTTTAAATTTTCTTCAGTGATATATAGATTAAAATGAGATATTTATGGTTTAATTATATCTTAAGAAGTTATATATTTTATCAAGTTATGATTGATTATATATATTTAAGAATTAAAATCAATAACATATTATAATATTATTAGAAGTTATGATTGATTATATATTGTAATGAATTAAATCAGTAACATATTATAATGGATCATTTTTTGCAGTAACATATATATTGCAAAAACCATTCTGATTCAATGGATCATTTTTTTAACTGTTGTGATCTCTCCTTGACTGTCTGGTCTAGCATGCTTCTCAATCTGGCTGTTCCCTATGATCATTATGCTACCATTTGGGATAGGCTATCCATGCTTTGGACCTTTAATGGTTTAACATCTATTCACACTCATTTGGTTAGGATGCTGCCTTCTTTTGTTTGCTGGGAGTTGTGGAAGGCTAAAAATTCATGTCTCTTTGATAATCAAAGACCAAATGCTCAGCATATCACTAGGAATATTACTGATGGACTCTTCTTAGCTTGTTTCTGTTCACCAATGCACTCCAGAAATACCCACGACCTAACCTGGTATGAAAGAGGTTTCACCCCTGTCCCAAAACATCCACCCAAACCTCTAATTACAGTGGCTAAATGGGTAAAGCCAACGGTGGGGTTTAAAATTAATACTGATGCCTCATGGGAGGCTACAAACTTGCATGCTGGTTTGGGAATTTT
>JAULKM010125801.1:0-20193 GCA_032355605.1 Rubia tinctorum | reverse complement strand
CCAGAACTTCTCCTTCTTCTGGTGGGAGGATGAAAGCTATCTTCCCTTTGTATTCAGTGATGGGATGCAAATTGGGGGTATTCGGTAGCGAGGAGAAGAGCGGGGGAGGTTTGGTGTTTAGGGCCTGCAGAAAGCTCCGATTGGCGATGGGGGGAGGTGGTGGTGGTGGATCGGCCATGGGTTTGGGCGGTGGCGCCGCCATAAGCGACGGACGCTCAGACCGTTTATGACCGTTAGGCCTGAGGTTCTGTGAGTAACGGAAACAAAAAAGAGTGGGGATCAGAATTTGAGAATCCTTGTCCATTACTTAAATGATCTCATTTAGGTAGGTAAAACCATACTACTTGCCTCACAAGCAACCATATTTATAATCCTATGCAATTAAACCCTAGGTGGCAAACATATATATATATATATACACACATATATATACACATATATATACACACATATATATATATATATATCTTTGATGTGTCCATTTTATACGGTTATTTTGAAAATTTTGAATTCACTTTTGTACACTTTTGTGCCTAGATGTGACATTTTGCCTTGAAATTCTCTAAGGAGAGTTAAAAGCGACTTTTGCACTTTTATTACTTTTCTAGAGGATTTTGTGTGACAAGACAATTATTGGAATACTTTGAAGACTTTGAAAACTAACTTTGAAGATTTGAAGACCTTCTTTTGAGTTTTGAAAACTTTGAGGAATTGAAGTGAAGTGAAGTGAAGAGGAGGACTTGAGACAAGAAAACAAATGAAGAAGCTGCATTTGGTCCCTGTCGTGAGTCGCGACAGACGAATGACCAGAAATCATGTCTACTTTTTTGTACTAATAAATACTAAACCTTATCCTCTCTCCTTCCTCTCTGCGACTTGGGGCTGAAAACCCTAGGTTTTCTTCTTCATTTCTTAGTTTTTGTAGATTAGTTATATGTTTTCATTGTGTATTCTACTTAGGAGCAATTGATTGAAATTTCTAAACACATGTAGTAAGAATTTCTAATTCACTCTTTCTTGAAACATTTGTTCATTAGCATTTAATGTGTTCTTAATGTGAATGTTTGCTTCATTTATGTTATGGTTTGTTTGAGAATATGAAGTGTTTGTATGATTAAGTGTTAGGGTATCAGGAAAGTGTACAATTTCTTATCTCTTTTGCATGAAAATCCAAGAACATGGAATTAGAATTTGTTTTTATGAAAATGATGTTAATCGTGTTAAATGAGTATGTTAATTTGGTTTGTTATCATATTTATCCTATGGTAGCACTAGAAAGTTGAATCTTGAATGTTGATTGTTCTAAGTTTAATCTAGTAAATACTATGTTTGGTTAAATGGCTAGGTATTTGGCAGAATTCTTGTAGTTGTTAATGATGTGGTATACCCAATCAGACTAAATAACTGATATTCACCGTATATCACCTTAACCCTGCAAAATAAATCCCGGAAGTGATTCCGAGGATAGGGCTCCGACGATCAAGTCAATACTCTCCTTCAAAGGATTGGTATTTCTTAGTCTAGTTTTACTTACCTCAGCTAGTGTTGTTGTTCTAGTATTTATAGAGGATTGTAGTCATGACTTCGCATTGTCTGGATTTTCAATCGTGGGTTGAATCATGGTCCCTATAAACTCGGTTCATGTCTTGGTTCATGGTTGAATCCTAATCGTGGTTCCGCCTTTCTCGGTTCATGACTTAGTCCTTTTGAACCTGATCCCGCTTTTCTCGGTTCATGGCAAAGAGCTCCCGAATATATTTATTAGTTTGTAGTTACATCTTGGGATGAGCCTCAAGGTCAACATCTTGTGGTCCATAGGCTAGGTATACACCATAAGTCCCCCTAACCATGAAGACTACGAAACACGAAGCGATGACTTTGTTTGTGGAATGTATGAAACTTTTGCTTCGTGAGTTTCTTAAGCTGTAATAACATGTTCGCCATTAATGTAACTTACATTGTCTTTACGAAGTGTTTCCTGTTTCTTGGTTATACTTGCAAATTTTTTGGGGTTTCTGATTTTGAATTTGAATCTTCACTGTATAAGTCGTACTTCCCATAGACTTAGATTTTTTAGATTTTGTTTAATTTAACTGAGATTTCCTCCTTTTATTCGTTGTACCGTTCTAAGATTTCCTCTCCTGGTGTTTATTTTCCTCCTTTATAATTGCTTTGTTTTGATGACTTAACTCCATCATTATTTAGTGTATTACATGTATTCATATACCGCCGTCTTCTCGTATTCCTAAAAAGGTAAGTCACTTTTTCTAGACATTCATCATTATTTTTCTACCTGATTTATCTCCTTTTGGATTTTCAATTTCTTAAATTAAATTCCATAATTTTTCTGGATTCTGCATCTTCTTCCTATCTTCTTTATTGTTCCAGCTCCTCACTCCATTCACTCATAAGTTTCTCTGTTCTTAATATTTTCTACCTTTCTAAGATGAATCTTATAATTGTGAATTTGTACAGTGTCTCTATTTTAGTAATTTTTCTTTTGAATTTTGGTCTGGAAGTTCTTCGATTGTTTTTTCCGGCGTGTATTCTGTGTTCCTATTTTCAGCTTTTATCGGAATATACCCTTTGCGTTATGTAATTATAATTGATATAGCTTTCGCCTGAATCTTAGGAGTTATCTCTGCCCAAATGTCTATCCCTAATGTTGCTGAACATTCCGTAAAAGATGTCCTAGTTGACGATGTCAACTCCAGGAAGGATTCCAACCATCTCACCGGTTCTTCTACCATCAGTAGTATTCTTTTTTATAACCACTTGGAAAAATTTAGAGGATAATTTTCCTTTCTTTTCTTTGTATGAGCTTAGGGATCCTGATAACTCTGAGAGTGTTCCCTCACCTCCTCCTGGCTTTATCTCTTGTTATCTGGATTATCTCAAATTTGGACTCGTTTTCCTTTATCTCAGCACATCATATATTTACATACCCATTGTCAAATGACATTATCTCAATTTTACCATAAAGGTATCTCGGTCATCATGGTTTTTCATGTCGTGTGCGAGCAAGCCCAAATCCCCTTTTCAATTGACCAATTTTGTAGCCTATATCAGCTTTGTAAGGTGAAAATTTTGCCTGATGAATTCACCTTTTATCTGGTTATTCTCAATGTTAAGTTTGTCACCATATTTCCTAAGAACTGTGTTGTATGGCGTAAAAAAATTTCTACTTAAAACTTAGTAATGGGAGCAAATAGACTCTTCCTGTTTAGAACTATAATGTTGCTAAATATAAACTTCATAAGGCAAGGGTTCATCTTAATGCTAACTTCGAGGTTGTATTAAGACTCAGCGAACATTCAATATGTCTTCGCCATGGTGAATTTGAGAATGAAGGTGTTTTTGCCGTTATATTGGTGTTTTCCCTTATCATACTTATTTTTATTCCTTACTCTTCACATTGTCCCCTTATTTTCTCGTGTTCGTCTGATTATATTGTATACTGGATTGCAGATATGGATTTAGATAGCATTCCGTTGAGAGGTTTTTTTCGATGATGAAAATGAATAGGCGATGGTCACGCCCATCCAAACAAACGATACAATTGCTGATGATGTCCCACATGAGAAAATTGCCAGAGCAGATTCTTAATTAATAACCAATTAAGCTAAAGCCTCTGAAGGGGGAGAGGTAGTTGTTGACAATGCTATTGATACCTTGAGAAAAATGACGAGAAAAGAGTGATATGGTAGATTGTCAACTGTCTTGGAGCCCCCTATGAAAAAGGGGCGTACTAGCCAGCCCCATCCTAAACTTCCACCGCGAAACCATAACTTGTTGATAGAAAGAACTATTCCTGCTACCCCGTCTAAAATTTCAATCCATGAAACAATGGTTGTGGTATTTTTTGTTAAAGTTTAAAATTATATTTTGTTTGATTTGGTGTTCCTTTATTGCAATGTCTAACTATCATATTTGCTTGTGAATTTTTATGAAAATGTCATAAGGTTGGTGAGAGTCTTCGGCTTGTTAACAAGCGAGTTGCAAAATTCTCTAAGGAAGACGATTCACTCCTTGAAAAATTTCAAGCTAATGGGGAGGAGTGTGCAGCTATGAAGATCTCTCTTGAAGCTGCTGAGAAGCGTGTATAGATTGTTGAGTAGCGTGCACAGGCCACTGAGGAGGAAGCCAATATCACCTAGGTACCCCGAAGTCCTTGTTGATCGGCATATTAAAACGAAGTCTTTCTTCAATTTATTATAAGAGGTTTCTAGCGCTCACAACGTTGGTTATTGCCAAGCTTTAGTTGAACTACGAGGGTTGAAACCTACTCTAAAGGTTAAGAAATTTCCTGCACTGGCTAATTATGAGGAAGTATTGGAGCAATAGAAGACTGCGCTTAGCGAGGTGTGATAGCAGAGCATAAGGATGGCCACCATCAGAAATATTACTAATGTATGTCTACATTGTATGTACTACTTTGGATATTAATTTGGTATCACCATTCTAATTTTGTAATTTCTCCACATATTTATTTATATGCAGGGTTTGATATTTTGGTCGACGATAAGTTTTTGAAACATCTTGACCCTTTGGGATCTAATGTTTTCTTTCATCGTCATCCTCGATTTGTATCCTCTCATTCCTATTTCCCCATTACGCTAGTTGAAGCTACTCAGTCTCTATCTAAGGAATATCTTGAGCTACTTTATGCTGATTGTTTTTCTGCTTTGGAATCCGTTCCATCTTGTCTTGGATGGAACATTCCTATTTCTTCATCATTTCCATCTTCTTCTGCAGCTTTCCCTTGTAGTAAATTTGTACCCAAAGGTTAATATCTGGATAAGGATATCATTTGTTACTTAATTGGTCATGAATATGTTGACGTATACATGCGTTCGCTCAATCTTCCTACCCACGTCCCGGAATGGGCATTTTAAGTATATGTTACTTAGTATCAACAAATTGGAGTATGGATGGAAGAAGACTATAAAGGAATCACAAGATTATATTCGTGAGCTGAAGGAATTCTATGTCTAACAAAGCAGCCTTATTCAACGACAATAGTTGATTTTGGTTAAAATGATTGGTCAGCAAGAAGAGGCTAAGAATTTTGCTGCGAGCAAGGCACGTGAAGCTCATCAAAAGACCTTGATTATTGATAAGTATTGTTTTCATATTGACTACTTATTTGATTGACTAAAGAATAAACATGATGAATGTGATTATCTTTCTTTCCCCGACTTGGTGGAAAATTATATTCGACGAACAGTTCGCTGTGAATACCCAACTACGTAATGAGAATAACCATCTTTGGGCTGAGTGTAATTGCCTTGATTCATGTGTTCACTAGCTTAAACAAGTTTGTGTTGATTATGAAGATAAACTCCAGGCTCTTCTATCATTATCTCGTGGTTCTACTGGCCGTGGAGATGTGACTATGAGTATTGACGGGCAAAGAATTAATTTTTCTAAGTCTGTTAGGTCACATATTTGCCTACTAGAGGATGGAGTAAGCAACTTGGGGGATGCAAACAAGAGTTATTAAAACACTGTTACCGTTATGAGTATTCAGCTTGACCACGATGATTTCGGCTATATAACTAATTTTAAGGCGTATTATGTGAAGTATATTGATTGTATAGAATGAAGGGGTATAACACAACATTTGACTTACTTGTAAATGATATAGTGGTACAATCATCTTATATTTTAGGAATGCGAGGTTAAGCAATCCCGTCGTTGTGGTAGTTTTTCATCTTCTGGATCATCTCACACATCAAGGCGTAGATGGTTTTTCCTTTTATTTGATGTACTAATTTTCTTTTCAAAATGTCTCAATTACTACTCTTATATTATATTGTTTTATCTTTTGGAATCCGATTCGTTTGTTGTTGACTAATATAAACCGTTATTCTTTATGAATTTGCACTTGTATGTTCATATTTTTGTTTACGAGGTCTGTTTCTTTCATAATTGAGGTCGTAAACCTTTTTTATGTGAAGCTGCAAGGTTTTTTTGCTTGCTTTTGTCGCTATTTTGATAGATTGAGAGCTTGTATTGTGCGAAGCTGCAAGATCTATCACTTGCTTTTGTCACTATTTTTATGAGCATGCCTTTTCGCAATATCTATTGCTGGCATAGTTAAGGCTACGAAGTTGTAAGATCTATAGGTTGAAAAATCGAGAGCTTGTATTGTGCGAACTGGAAGATCTATCACTTGCTTTTGTCGATGTTTTTGTAGGTATATCTACCTTTTTGCAAGATCTATGGCTTGCAGAGTTAAGGTTGAGAAATTGCAAGATCTATAACTTGCAAAATCAAGATCTTGTATTGTGCCAAATGCAAGATCTATCGCTTGCTTTTGTTGCTGTTTCCGATTTTGTTATTCATATTTTGACAACTTTGTACCTTGCTACGTCGTTATTGGTCAAATTTGATTGTTTGTGACTACAAGACATGGTATTTAATTTTGTTTGCAATGCACCACAGTTGGCTAATTTTTTTTATTGTAGATTTTGCATAAAATATAAGTAAATAATATTAAGAGTGATTTGTCCCAAAAGACGCTTTTTGATATTAATAATGTACGGTTCGAAACCAAACAAAGATGTGAACACCGCCAATGATCACATTACGGCTCATATACAACCAAATTTTCTCTATATTTCTCAAAGTTCTAAATATAGAACTCCTTAGGTTAATCATAAGCCAAGTATTGGAGATGCTGCTGCCATCCAATCTTTCTAAATCTTAGTAGTTGGAATAGTTCACTTTCGCTATCTTGTACGGTTCTTCCCACGTTGGGCTTAGTTTTCCTTTTTCTTTTGCCAAGCTTGCTTCATTTTCCGCAGCACAAGATCGCCAATTAGAGATTGTGTCCTTTTGACTTTCTCATTATATGTTCTGGCCATCTTCTCTTTGTACTTTGCCTCAGATTATTTTCCATTGTCTTTTCTGCTCGAGTTCGTCTAAATCTAATTTCATCATTTCGGGATCATCGCCCTCATTGTATTTTTCCATTCGAAGGCTTGAGTTCCTGATTTTCACTGGTATTACTTCCTCATGAACATAGACTAGACTGTACGACATTTCTCCAATGGGTTCTCAAACAGTTGTTCTGTATGACCACACTGGGTTGGGTGTCTCATTAACCCAACCAGCTTGCTTTCCTTCCCATATTTTTTTGAATTCCTTGAACTATGGTTCTATTACTTACCTCCACCTTACCATTTTCTTGAATATGAGCTACAAACGTGAGTTTTTGTGCAATCCCTAAATTCAACCACCATTCGTTAAAGGTCTCACTTGCGAAATGCGTACCATTATTTGTGACGATAGTTTGTGGCACCCCGAAGCGACAAACTATGTTCTGCTAAACAAACTTTCTTGTTAATTCCGTCGTGACTCTTCCCAATGGATTCGCTTCTACCCACTTCGTGAAGTAGTCAATTTCCACAATTAAAAATCTTGCATTACCAGCTCCATTGGGAAAAGGTCCGGCTAGGTCAATTCCCAATTTATCGAATGGCCAGGCTCCATACATTTCTATTAAAGTGGCGTGAGGCTTATGAGATATCGGGCATTCATTTGGCAGTTTTTGTACTTTAGCACGAAGTCATGTGCATCGTTGAACATGGTTGGCCAATGGTGACCCGCTCGAATTATCTTCTTTGCGATTGTTTGAGACGCTTGATGCGTTCCACATAATCCTTCACACACTTCTTTCATGACTTTTCCTATTTGTGATGGTCCTACACACTTTATGCATGGAGATAAGAAACATTTTTTGCATAATATTCCCCCTTCATAAACTTAGTTGTGAGATCAAAATTCTAACTTTTGGCCTGTATCTTGTCTGCTAGTAATTTTCCCATTGCAATGTACTCTTTCAATGGCGTCATCCAATTTACTTCTTCTGTCTAGACCGTTGACATGGTTGTTATTACAGTACTTCTGACTGATATAACATCCACTTTCACAACCTTCAGCCCTATCAACGAATCAAATCTAGTTGTCGCTAATTTACTCAGGGTATCTGCCTTTGTATTTTCACTTCTTTGTACATGTTGAACATCAAAGTATTCGAGTTGAGCGATGAGCTGATGAACTCTTCCTAAATTCTTAATCAATTGCTCCTCTCGCACTTCGTAGTCTCCCCGCACTTGCTGGACTACTGTATGTGATTCACTAAAGAACATAACGCTAAAAATATAAAATAATACTCGGGGAATAATTGCATGACATGGTCAATGTAATTTCGATCATCAATTTCATCAAATATAGGAACTAAACACTATTCTAGTATGTGTGACATGTGGTGCAGACAATGGTCAAAACTTCCCCCCTATCTGCCACATAAAGGTGTGTGTATAAAATCTTCCATCAGCTTCGCATCCGCAACTAGGAGAGTTCAACAACGGCTATGGCTCATTGTGTATTTTTGATTCTCCTCCGTGTGATTAAGCCCCACGGAAGACCACAAACGAACTACCCCTTGACATACAAAGGCAAAGGAAGTAGCCATCTTATCGATGGATCTAGGATTAACAAAATAATCCTTGTTTGCTACCTAATCTATCTCTACCCGTAACCCTTCAGACCTCTTTGGTTGGCTAACTAGAGCATGGTCGATCATGACGATTAACAACGATAATCTTCGTGCACACGCCGAGTTCCAGACTATCGTCACCCCAAGCGAATCTAGGTTTCCTTAACCGGGGAGTAGCGATAGTGCACCAACATGAAAGTAGACTTAGTTGTGTGCCAACAAAGTGTGACAATTGTTCAATTCACAAGAATATTAAGAAAAATCCAACATAATAATCACAAAACATATAGAAATATGTAGAACTAAAAATCTCACAAAATAAAAATCAACATATGAATAAAAATATTATCCTCAAGTTAGATCCCTACTCCCTAAGAAATAGATCCATGGAAAATATTGAGTTAAATTCCATCGATCTAGGAAAAATAAGGGAAAGAAAAGAAAAGAAAAGAAAAGAGAAGAAAAGAGAAGGAAAAAAGAAGAATAACTCTAGAGAGAGAGAGAACACTGCTCTTCCTTCTACCAAGAGAGAGAGAGAAATAAAATCTAAATTATGCCTAGATAGTTCACCCTAGAAGGCTTAAGGCTTCTATATATGGAAGTGGGGAATGGGACTTAAAAAGGCCCAAAATAGCCCAAAAACCATAGCAACCGCAATTGGCGCGCAGGGGGAGTGGCTTGTAACTGGGGTTAGCCTCGTTCTGATGGTCTTAGCACGGCCCGTATTGCTTGGAACAGGCTGTTTTGAGCCCTAAAATGAGGCCCCTCTCATGCTGGCGCAGTCTATTTGAACTGGCATGGGCCGTCGGCCTGCACTTCATTTTTGCTCCTCCTAATCTGCATCCTACGTCGTTTGGCATGCCCCGTCGGCTGGAACCTCATTTTCCTCATTATCTCAGTACATCCCACACTATTCTTCATACCTCGTGTGCTGGTATTGGTGTTTGTGAATTGAAACAGTGCGGACAATGTAAAACGGAATGTCCCATTTCCACACTTAGCCGATTTTTGAAGTGTAAAGGTGACTTGGAGTGCACAACCGTTAGGAAGGGCATCATCCATGCTGGAAATTAGCACGGCCCATGTTGGTTGGTATTGGCCATGCCGAGGCTTTTAGACATGAGCCAGGTCGCTTGGTACGGGTTGTGCTTGGCTTGTCCTGGTGCGGTCCACACCGACCGTGGCTGGTTCGGTCGGCTGACTTGTTTGCTTGGTTTGGGGTGAACTGTTGGGTTAATTCAGGAGTTTTTTAGTTGATTTTATAGCGCTCGAGAAGACAAATCTAATGGTGAGACCTTAAGGGCTTATTCATCCTGCATGTTTCCCAGAACTTTGTGCAAGCTCGAACAACGATCCCTCCATTTTTCCCTTGGCCTTCTTGAACTCCAAATCCAGCTTTATTGGTCCCAATTCCATATACTACATGCTTTGGAGTGTGTGGTCTTCAATCTACTACCCTTATGGCTATTGGAATTTGATATCTTCTACCATCATTGCGAATGACCTTCAAATATCTACTATCACCCTCGCGGATGACCTTCTACAAAAGGATAATGAAAAAAGTACTCATGGGAAACCTAATAGTGAGATCACAAAGGAAGATCTAGGTGCCCGTGAATAAAAAGTTTCCATTAGCTTCGATTAAGTCTAAAAACTCAAGATTTAGATAAGAAAACCAATAATGGTCATCTAAACCCTTTGTCGTGCAAACCTTACTAAAAGTAGCAATCAACCAAACAAAAAATGATAATAAATGTGTTAAATGCATCGGCTAATGTATCCATAATAGTGCACATCAATCCCCCCACACTTAAACCTTTACTCATCCTCGAGTAAACAAAAATGAGAAACGATCTAAGCGAAATGTAGCATGCAAATAGAAGTTAGCCAATACATTAAACTTTTGTCTAAGTTGCCCTTTTTGGTTTCCAAATTAGTAAGGTATATATTTTTTCATCATTTATTTTTCAAAATTTCCAAAATTCACTTTAAATGATCTATTTGCTACATAGAAACAACCAAGAATTATAAATATTATCTAATCCCCTCTCCCACACTTAAACCTTGCATTGCTCTCAATGCATATACACATTCATAGAACATAAGTCAAGGGAAGGGAATATGAGAGCATTAACAATGAAAAATGAACACTAAAATCTACCCTTGGTGGAAAAATCATTGAATTTAATGAACATACTACCATCACCTCAATAAAATACCCCTAACCTCTTATCAAGCAAGTTCAATCACAACCACTATTATGCATCACAAATAGAATGAAAAATTGGATCACAATGGAGAGTTACCTCTTAGGTTTTGATATGTGTTTTTTCAAGGGCTTTGAGGGTAAGTGGGTTTGGGTTGTATTTTTGTGGTGGTAAGGAAGAAATGGCAATTGGGATGTAACAAGGTAAGTGAGCTTCATGGGTCGAGTACATCTACATGCCCCATGAATTTGGGGGTTTGGTTCTCCTTCTTGTCCACCATTTTGGCCATCACAAACCATGTACGTCTACATGATGCATGAGTTAGACTCCCCGCTTTCTAGCTTTCCTCGAAAAACCACATGTTTCCTACAAAACAAACATGCACACCAAGTGTAATAGTGTTTGAAAACCAAAAATTTAAAATATGAAAACACACCCAAAATACTAAATATCTACAACACAATGCAATGGGACATCTTTCCTCCCATACACTTACAACACACACATTCCTTAAATAAGAAACATGATATGAAAAGAAGGGAAGGTAAAAAAAAGATAGGCAATCACAACTTCCCGATGCATTGTTCCCACCTCAATATCCTCAAATCTACCCCAACATGCAACTCAAAACAATCCACCACAAATCCACACCACATAAGTGTTAATCAACATCCACACAAAGAAACAACTAGTGTGCGGTCCTAAGTTGTGTATTTGGTGGTGGAGTGTAATAGTGTCTAATGGGTTGGGGGTAAGAATGGGAGGAAAATGTGAGAATCGCTTCTTTTTTTTAAAAGAAAAACAAACTAATCTAATTTTCAAAGCTCGGGTTGTCTCCCGACAAGCTCCATATATTTAAGGTCTTTGGAACGACCCAAATGTTATCCATATGGTACGGGTTTGTACCCCATTACCATAGGCAACCAAAAATGGAGTGGTGGGGGTAACAATCTTCAAGAGGAAGATACGAGAGAGGAGGAGTCAACCTTAGATGAAATAGGTGGTTTGGAAGCTTAACATGTTCAATTGGCTTCTCTATGGTTTCTTCCAAGGGTTCCAAAAATGTGGGATTTGGTTCTATAGGTAGAGGTTGGGGTGACAATAAGTAACATGATGAATTAAGAATAATTACTCATTTCTCAACTTATTCACTCTCAACAAACCACTCCCCATACCCTTTGGATTCATCTACCAAAATCTCAACTTTAACTAAGGATGATTCATTTTTGGAATATTGGGTTTCTAGTTTGCTCACCCTTTCAATCAAATCACTCACTTGCCCCTCAACTTTCTCAATGCTTGAGAAAAGTTGAGTTCCAAAATCTCTAATGTCGCTATGCAATTGTGATTGGAATAACTCACTATTCTTAGTCACATTAGCTATAGCTTGCAAAATTTCTCCATAATCCAATTTGGGAACTAATCCTAGGGATTTGTTTTGCGGTAAAGTATAAGTTGGTGAATGTCAACTATCAAACCCAAAGTGTTGGTTTCCCGATGCAATAACTAAACCCTATTCTAGTGTTTGTGACATGTGATGCGAACAATGGTCAAAACTTCCCCCTATCTGCCACATAGAGGTGCAAGTATAAAATCTTCCATCAACCTCGCCTCTTCAACTAGGAGAGTGCAACAACGTCAATGGCTCATTGTGCAGGTCTGATTCTCCCTTGTACGATTAAGTCTCGGGAAAAACACCACAAATATACTAACTTTAGGCCTATAAAGGCAAAGGAAGTAAGCGTTTTATCGATGGCTCTAGGATCAAAAGTATAATCCTAGTTTGCTACATAATCTATCTCTACCTGCAACCCTTCGGATCTCATTGGTCGGCTAACTAGAGCATGGTCGATCGTGACGATTAACAACAGTAACCTTCGTTTACACGCCCAGTTCCAGATTATCATCACCCCAAGCGCATCTAGGTTTCCTTCACCGGGGGTAGCAATAGTGAAACAACATGAAAGTAGACTTAGTTGTGTACCAACCAAGTGTGGAAATCATGCAATTAACAAGAATTATAAGAACAAGCCAACATAATAATCACAAAACACATAGAAATAGGTGGATTTAGAAATCTCACAAAATGAACATTAACACATGAATACAAATACTGTTCGCAAGTAAGATCCATACTCCCTAAAAAATAGATCCATGGAAAATATTGAGTTAAGTGCCATATATCTAGGAAAAATAAGGGAAATAAAAGAAAAGAGAAGAAGAATTCTAGAGATATAAGTCTCATCTTCCTTCTACTTAGAGAGAGAAATAAAATCTACACTACCCCTACTTAGTTAACCCTAGAAGACTAAATGCTCCTATGCATAAAATTAGGGAATTAGGATGTTGTTTGCTTGATTTATCTGTATTTTGCATTTGGCGCATTGATCGTGAACATAATTGTGCATCAATGTCTGATTTTTATATCTATCCTTAGTTTTCTCCACCTTATTATATGAAAATCCAAAATAACAAGTTGATTTAAACTCTTCCCAAAGTTTTCTCCACTCCCTGATTGTATTTAATGTTTTCTCTCTATTTACATGCTGGTTAAACTGTTAGTGATCCACTTTTTGACTGTATTTAGGGAAAATACATGCTTCCTGTCGGCCGAGAAAAATTTAGAGATAGGATTGATAAGTTATTTATTTCCCTATAATGTATTCTTTTAATCTGAGCCCTGGAATTTAATACAATTGACTAATTAAGCTCAGTCCTCGTAAGCTTATAGTGCGAAGGCTTATTGTTTCTGGAAGTACTATTTTCGCCTAATTGTTCTACTGGGCTGCACAAGCCTAACGAAAATCTCTTCTTATTGTTGGTATATTTTAATAGCCAAACTTTAGATAGTCCTTTGTTATAAACTTAAAAATAATCCATCATGGTAAATGATTCGTTATGTAAGGCTTGGTTAAAATCATAGGTCACTTAGACAGTTAGACTAGCCGTTGCTGACTCAAAGATTGTGATTTTGTTTTCTCAATTCCTGCTGCTTTGGCATCAGCAGTGTCTGTTAAAGTTAATTCTAGCATTATATACTCATTCCCTCCTCTACTTAACAAGGATGCCTAGGGTGCATTAAGATTTTCCATAAATATGCACCTTCCACCTTAGATAACGAGGTACTAAGAAAAGCACCAATATCAGGTTTGGATTTGGGTTTGATGAGTCTGAATTTCATCAGCAGCAAGAAGAAGAAAAAATGCTAGAGATGTTATTTCCTTTTCCGATTTTGCTTCCCTCTTTTGAGGTACTGAGTTCATGGTGTTTTGACCATGTTTGTTTGGTAATTTCTTCAAGCATTTTGAACTGAAATAAGTGTCTTTTGAGGGACAGCAGAACCTTTTCATATTAGAGTATCTTCAATTAAAGAAAAAATGTACTCTTTCGTAAAAAAAATCTTGACTGGATGCTAAGTCTGGACGACTTGAACCAGAGGTTACTCCACCCCATTCTTACTTATAAATGGAAGAAGGTTCGATTGCGAATAAATAGTTTCTTTTATTTTTGCACATTTTATTTGTTTCGTACATCTTTATGAGGTCTCATTTACTGTTTAAAGCTCTCTTTTTTTCTCCGTTGGCTGATTACATTGGCAATAATATTCTGTTGAAGTTACTGTATGTTTGGAGATTACTGGATGAGCTAGAAGTGTTAAGTGCTATTTATTTGCTAGGCTCAAGTAATCTTTGACTTCGATGAAAAGATTTTGTATTGTGCTAAAGAGTTATCAGCTGAAATCATTAATGTATGAAAAGTATTGAAAGTATAGCAGGGGATCTCTTGCAACACTTCTTAGTGGTGATTTTTAATAAGTCATTTGAGTGTAGCTTTGGCCTTTGAGTTTGAAATTTTACATTTCAAAATTGTGTCGATGTTATTCTATTTTCTACATAGGAATTTTGGCCTAGGATTGCATCAACTATCCTGCATTCGTGGATAGTCTAGAATCTCGGATCACAGGCTAGTCTATAGTGTATTTTTAGCAGAGGCTGAATCCCTTGACCGCTGCAGAAACAAGAAAAATGCAAGTGGCGTTGGCTCCAGAATTGAAGTCGAATAGTAACTACCATACTCTCAGGAATTCGGTGGAATGAACTCTTACTACAGCATGGATCATCAGTGAAGTTTAACAGCGGAAAATCAACTTTCTTAAATCTTCTGATTTACAAAAGAAAAAATGCGTTGCAAGTAAAATTTACGTGGAAGTATGTCTAATTTGCAATCCTCGTGTCATTCAGGTTTCAAATAATGCAAGTATCTAATGAACATGGCTTCCAGGCATCATCCTCATCATGATCAAAGACCACTCAAGAACTTGTCCAAAATGCAGGTATCTCTTACATCTTTTATAAAAGCGATTTTAGTCCTGCTTTGTCTGATTTTCAATCCACGTTTTTAGTTTGTTTGGGATGGAAAGAATTGGCACACGGTAAAATAGTTAATAGGTGTAGACTACATTGTATAGAAAATCAAGAATTCTTTGGTAGAAAGTTATGATTAACATTTTTGTGATGAATAATTATAGGGAAAAGATGACAGTTTCAAATCTATGAGGCCATTTTGCTGCTTGCATCTTGAAGTAGAAAGTTGATTTGGAATGAAAAGCAAAGAGGTTTCATTATGTTGTTTTTCACATATTGAGGGTGTCAGGTTGTTATGGGGATTTTGTAATGATAAAAATGGCGGAGTGGAAACGGCAAAATAACTTGTCAAGTAGTTAATTCCACATGCTCCCTTTTTTAAATAAATTAAAAACCACCAGAAGGCGTGGGGCATTTTATTATAGGCTACCCAAACCCATCCTCAAAATACATATGTTGAGCATTAGCTTGGCTCATCAATTTGGTTTTCTATACAAAATCAGTGCAAAATCAGTGCAACTATGAACAAAAGAGCTGATGAAGGTGTATTTTGGTTAAGATGTTTCCACCTGAGATATCTCCACCCCTGTGTTAATATCTCGGCATGTAGTTCTTAACCATTCTACAACTTAAATACCTATATACAACTTCAGTTAGTTATATGAACTCTAATGCTCGGCAAGCCTAAAAGGTTTCCTTGAATAGCTTGAATTGTAGCAGCGTTAAGGTTCTTTTCGTTCCATTCTACATGCTGATGTGTTAACCTTTAATGAGCTAAACCAGCAAGCCGGTGTGCTGCTTTATTTTGTTCTCTGTAGCAGTGTTGCAACCTGAATGGTGATGCTTCTAATAAGATGTCTAGTTCCCTTAGTTCAGGCTGCAACCTCCAATGCCATGTTGTCTTTTTTTTCCATCATCTGTACTACCTACAAACAATCAGTTTCAACAATGAGAAGAGAGAAATTTTGTTCCAAACATTTCCTAATGCCTATAATTATTCCCAGAACCTCCGCATGTAAGGAATCTATAGCATGCTGGACTTGATCAACTCCCAGATAGCATACCTTTCCTCTAGAATCTCTAACTATCATAACAGTTTTAGGAGGTGTACTATCTAAGTATGTTTCGTATTCAGTTTAAAACCTACATCAGGGGGGCTCCCACTTATATGCCCTAATCCTTTTCAACCTTGGTTGTTTAAGAACATGTGTTAATCCCTTTTGTATTAGGTGTTCACAGTCTGCATTTTTTTTGAGGGTGTACGGAGAAAATGTCTACGAGTAACCTGTTGAGATGATGCTTCATGTTATGACTATTGTGCTTCACACCCTCAAAAGTCATTTTACACATAGCTTTCCAAATTAGCTAACAGATAAGGTTAGGGATTATATTGACAAAATTATTAGTGGTTTTAGAATCATTACTGTATGACCAGTACCATGATAACCTGTCAAAATAATTTCTAAATGGTGGTTCCCTAATTCCCAGCATGTCCTTTGCATATGCCCACACTATTACTTCCATAGTTTCCTGTTATTTTAAGAACAAAGAACATCTAGAGACATAAGTAATTCCCAAATTGATTATAACATCATCTAGAGGAAGAAAGCAGTTTAACAGTTTCCAACTGAAAATTGCAATTTTCCTAGGAAGAAGTTGATGTCGTATCTTTTTGAGAGCATTGGAAGAGGGAGCTTTCCTCCTACATACTTCATAAGCAGAGGGTGTGGAGAACTTACCTGATAAGCTGGGCTTCCATATCATTATGTCCTTGTGTTCTGTGATCCTTTGATTGATATCAATGCCCTGCAATACACTTTGAGAAAATCCACTACTAAATCGTTGCAAAAAAATGAACCCTATGTTCCAAAAATTCTTTAATTGTTAGATGGACAGCCCAATTTAGACCAGTTAGCTAACCAAAAGCTACAGTCACGTGATCCTATCCTAATGAAAGTATTGTCCTCAGCTAATTTTGAAAATTTTGCACTCATTTTCCACAGATCAGAAGTCCTGTAAGATGGAGGCATATTCCAGATCAGCTTTGACCACAAACTTGTACCCTGTTGCAAATTCCACCATAGTTTCATTGAGAATGATTCTATGGTGGTTGTCAAACTTCTGATTTGTAGCCCATTTTCCTATAATGGTTGGGTTAGTTTCTCCCATCTCCTCCAATGCCTTTTAGGTTTTAGGTCCTTACTTTTTCCCCAAAGAAAATCCTGATAAATGGCATGGATTTTATCTATTATGTGCATTGTAGGTGCCATAACAGTCCAATTATGTTGTGGGATTTCCATTAAAACACTGTTAATTAATGTAGTTCTACTAGCTTGGTTGAGTAATCTGCTATTCCAGTTCTGAATTTTAGAGTTAAACCTTTCAACCATACCTTGAAAATAGCAAAAAAAAATTCTACCCTTAAAAACATGAACCCCTAAGTAAGTAAAATGCAAATATCCCTGTGTCATGTGTGTAACATCCCTAATTCTGTTTATTGTTTGCTGACTGGTCTTCTTTCCTACATAAAATGCACTCTTACTAAAGTTGACAACCTGGCTAGTAGTTTTCTGATATTCATCCAGGAACATAACTAGGTTTTGAAGTGATTTTTTTATTTCTTTGAAAAAGATCGCTGCACTCTTTTTTATCACGATGCATAGTTCTGGAGTAGGGAGGTAGGAAACCAGGAGATATGCGGTTCGATTTATGTTCGTTATCACTTTTCTTTTTGATAACATCATCATTCTCATTCCTTCATCCTAAACATGCTCCCTCTTTCCCTGCACTCTCTTTTTTTATCGCCATGCATAGTTCTGGAGTAAGGAGGTAGGAAACCAGGAGATATACAGTTCGATTTATATTCATTATCACTTTTCTTTTTGATAATATCAACATTCTCATTCCTTAAAAAATTAAAAAGGAAGGTACTAGAAGTTTACAACTCTGCAATGGCCTCATCGAATGCCCTCGATCGGGTGAGTTGAGGATCTCTAGTAGATCACAGAGAAGTTAAGCACTTATCTAAGCCGGATCGGATGTGTATGAGACAACTCTGTATCGTAATGTCCTGAGCGGCCTTATAGTCATTGAGGGTATTTTTGGTAGCCTTTTTCCTGTCAGTTCCGGTCTTGAACTCAGCTAAATAGCGATGATAATCGGCCCTTCATCTTGACATTGAAGACCTAGGAGTCATCAGATGTGGCGTTTAGGATGAGCTTGGTGTCGAAAAGTTTGAGAATGTCATCGCAGGGGGGGGAGAGCTCAGCATCAATCTTGCCCCTCTAGTCTTTGATGGCGGCGACATGATCTGTGTTTCCGTGGGACTCCTCCTTCTACTTGATGGAGGAGATGATCCTCCAGGAGGAATCGTGTTCTTGTAGGCAACGGATAGCAGGTCGGCAAGGTGGGAACCTTCTCCATGAACTCTACCATTTCCTCGTACTGCTCTACCTGCTCGGCCAGCTTCGCCATGTAGACGTTCTCCTTGCGCGGTGATATGCACCATTATGCATGGGTTAGCCGATGCATTTAACACATTTATTATCATCTTTTGTTTGGTTTATTGCTAATTTTAGTTATATTTGCACGACAGATTTTAGACGACCATTATTGATTTTCTTGTCTAAATCCCGCATTTTGTAGACTTAATTGAGACTAATGAACACTTTGTATTCACAGGCGCCTAGATCTTCCTCTTTGATCTCATTAGTTGGTAGCTCATGAGTGCTTTTTCATTTTATTTGTAGAAGACAATATGTAAGGGTGGTAGTAGATATTTGAAGGTCATTCGCAAGGATGGTAGAAGATATCAAAGTCCATTAGCAAGGATGGTAGTAGATTGAAGGCCACAGACTCCAAATTGTAGTAGTAGATGGAATTGAGACCAAGAAAGGTAGATTATAAGTTCAAGAAGGCCAAAGAACAAACGAAGAGATCGTTGTTCGAGGTTAGGGAAAAATCCGAGAAGAATCATCATTTAAGGGTGTCACCATTGGATTTTTCTTCTCGATCGCTACAAAATTAACTATAATAACTCCCAAATCGGACCAACGGTTCACCCGTAGCAGAGCAAAGAATTTAGCCATGTGAACCAACTACAGCCAGCGCGGACCAGCCTACACCAAGTGTCATGGCCCGTGTCAAGGGGCTTTGAAATGGCCCGTATCACCTGGCAAGGGCCGTGTCAAAATCTGGCACGAGGGGTTCTCTTTTTTCAATCCAAAATCGATTAAGAATAAGGGCGAGACATTCCGTTTTAACGTCCCGCACTGTTTCAAGTCACAAATGCTAATGAAATAGTTGGGTTCAATGCTTAGGTTTCAGGGATCTAACTTGGAGACTATATTTTTATTCATGTGTTGATGTTTATTTTGTGAGATTTCTAGATCTATCTATTTCTATGTTTTTGTGATCATTATGTTGGCTTGTTCTTAATATTCTTGTTAATTGCATGATTGAAACACTTTGTTGGCACACAATCAAGTCTACTTTCATGTTGGTGCACTATTGCTACTCCCTGGTTAAGGAAACCTGGATGCACTTGGGGTGACAATAGTCCGGAACTAGGCGTGTTCACGAAGGTTACCGTTGTTAATTGTCATGATCGACCATGCATCTAGTTAGCCGATCAAAGAGGTCTGAAGGGTTGCAGATAGAGATAGAATAGGTAGCAAACTAGGATTATATTGATCCTAGAAGCCATCGATAAGATGGCTACTTCCTTTACCTTTGTAGGCCTAGGGGTAGTACTTTCGTTGTGTTCCACCAGGGACTTAATCGCACGGGAGAGAATCAGAGCTGCGCAATGTGCCATAGCCTTTGTTACACTTCTCTATTTACGGAGGTGAGGCTGATGGAAGATTCTATATGCGCACCTCTATGTGACAGATGGGGGAAAATTTTGACTATTTTCTGTACCACGTGACACAAACACTAGAATAGGGCTAAGTTCTTGTATTTGATGAAATCGATGATTGAAGTAACATTGACCATGTTATGCAAATATTCCACGAGTGTTTGTTTATATAGTTTATTCTGTTGATTGCATGCTTGTAGTTGATAGTTGAAATAACACCCCTTAATGAGTATTTTCATAATATTGTTTATTCCTAAC